>BMAO01023815.1:0-85119 GCA_019973975.1 Trichonephila clavata | reverse complement strand
TGGAGATTGAGGGTTAAACCTGAAAGATTGATGCCAAATTTAAAATGTAAGTATTGTGCAGCACCAGATCTATCCCACCATTAAAACATTTGCTTATTATTTTATGTAACAATTATTTTATATTAAATTAAAATTTAATTAACTAATTCACATGTTTCTTTAAGTTTCAACACACTAATTAATTCCAGTTAGAAACATAAAATTTTAAAGGCAGAAAAGTAAATAGCAGCTGTCAAAATATTTAAGTTGATAAATTTGTAAAATTTAACATTAGGTAAGTAGAGGTCTA
This sequence comes from Trichonephila clavata, assembly GCA_019973975.1. Lineage (NCBI taxonomy): Eukaryota > Metazoa > Arthropoda > Arachnida > Araneae > Nephilidae > Trichonephila > Trichonephila clavata. Next base: position 84,830 of record BMAO01023815.1, on the reverse strand, counting down.
CACAAACCGAAAACAGTAAGGGCTCCAGGAGACAAAAAGTTAGGGAACCCAGTTTTAACTCCTGTTGACGTGGTGTGATGTTTGAGAAGGGGTTGCCACACACAGCCCAGGCGTCGTCCTGTGTCTGTGTGATCCTTCGCCAATAGCCTTCGTGTTGTCTCAAAGTGCGACGTAAATAAAATAAAATCTTAGTGGTTACGTTCTACCTAAGAACATAATGCTGAAAATAGTGGCCGCGGTAGCCGTGTGCCCAAGGTAAATGGACTTGTGGCTGGCGGCCGCGAGTTCACCTGGTACCGCTAAAGATCCGTCGTGTCTGTGTGTTTTATCTGACGAGAGTTCAAACGTCCTCCCGTTGTGGTGTGGTAGTTAGGAAAAGTGGTGCCAGTTCAGGTGTCGTCCTCGTCCCTTGACCGTGGTTCAAGATTATTAGGTCCGTCACCAAAAGCTCTCGTGTAGCTTAACAGTGCGGTGTAAATATTCACTCACTCACTATGATGAAAAACCGGTTTTCGCAGCTGCAAAAATAATAGTTTTCGGTTCAGTTCACAAGAATAATTTTATTTCATGTATATTCGTATTTGTACTAAAAAATATAATTCTATCATAAGCAAAAATGTAATTGTGATAATGATAATTATATGGTTGACGTTAAATTATAAAATATGGATAAGTTGATTGCAGAAACAAAATGACTGAATATATATCGAACCGAAATATACCGATATTTTATTTTTCGGTTCAGTTCCGATTTTCGGTGCAGTCCCGGTTCGAACCTCTGATCATAATCTGTCGAGCTTAAACGTCCTCCCATTGGTGTGGTGGTAGTTAGGAGAGGGGTTAGCTCAAGTGTCGTCCGCTTCACTGACCATTGTTCAAAATTATGCGGACCGTACTCAAAAGCCCTCGTGTAGCTAAGCAGTGGGACGTTAATATTCTTTCACTCACTCACTCACTCGAACCTCTGATTTAAACATAATTTAAAAGGTAGGTTTTTCCACCTCTACAATTAGTTCACACTTCCCAATATATATCTTGTTCAAATTTTCAATCATTAATACAATACCTTCTATCAGTAGCGCACACAAAATTTTTTCAAGGGAGTACATAATCGAAAGTCCCCCAACTCGTATCATCCTCAAGAGAACACCAATTGATTCTTCGATTTGTTAACAAAACTGTAAAAATAAATTATTGTGGCCATCAATTAGCATTAATTATTTTTCTTTGTGCTTTTTGTTTCGTAGTCACTCATTGAGAAATACATTTCACTTTAACACAATGTTCTGTGAATGGTATTAAAATGTTTATAGATGTGGGAGAAAACGCGTGTATTTTGTGAGAGAGAATTTGAAACCTAAAATTTAGAAGGTGTTCTTTGCTAAATTTATTTTAACATCAATCAACATGCTGTTCGTTTCCTTCATTAGGTGTTATTGACTCAATGTTAAAAGAAAATCCCATTAGAAAACTATAGTTTTTCAAGACGTGCTAACGAACGAGATAAATTATCTCGTTGAGCCCGAGATAGTAAACAATATAATATTCACAATCTAAAGTAGAAAGTATATAAACGTTTATTATTCTTTATTATTTTATAATAAAAGTTAAAAGTGTTGAAAAATAAATAAAGTTATTATATAAAATTTTCATGTTAATGAATAAGGAGGGGGAGCTATAGATACTTGTACTATAAACTTTTGACCGAACCATTTTGCCATATATTGTTTTCAGATTTTATTGTGATTCAGAACCCTGAGTATGCCTTAGAACCCCAGGTTTGGGAACACAGTTTGAAGACCACTGTTTTAGGATGTCTAACCCTCAAAGTTTAGAGAAAAGGAGAGAAAAGTTTAAAAGGACAAGCTTATTGTTGCGTTAGATTAGCTAATCCTTGATTTGAAGAAGTGAAGCATATGCAGAATATAGTAAGAAATTAAAATTTTGAGGATTTGCAAGATTAGTAGTGAGAACGTCCAATTGAAGAGGTACGCGCTATTATTGATTATTCAGATGACGTAGACCAACATAGTAAATGAAGGTTCAAACTTATCTAAAACAAAACTGAGTTATCCTATACTTGTAGTGATATGTTAAAATTAATTTCTTGAAAAGAAACTGCTGATGCTTTTCCAAATTTGTTACCATTTTAAAGGTTTTATAACTTTTATTACTAGTAGCTAAGCGTGCATTCTAAAATGTCTTGATATAGAAATGTAGAATAATTATGACATACTAGACTTATTTATTTATCACTTATTTCAATTAATAATGATCTCACTAAAGACTTAAATGTATGAGCAAATAAAAGAATTTGCAACACGAAACTGTATAAATTTTTGTAAATTATGTTATTGTTAACAGACAATTGTTTTAAACAAAACAAACAAAACTTTAATTTTCATATTTAAATTTTCCCACACAAAATCTTTTTAGGAAAATGGCAAAATTTAATTTAGGGGCCTCTAGATATCGTTAGCCCAGGGCCTCCAAAGGTCACGGTCCGGCCCTGATTGTACCAGAAGTAATCTGCATGCCTCTATAAAACAAAAGCTGATTGGAACAATTGGGCTTGATTATTCTATAGATAGATCAGATAGTCATCTACCCCAACACTGAAACGGAATTCATCGTTGAACACATGACGATACATCTTTTGACACCTATACTGATACGTTATGACACCACAAGCGAGAAAAAGTAGAAATGTACCGCCACAACAAAAGTTAACTTTAATCGACCTGGAAAAATACATCATTTGCATATTTGGAACAAAAAGAATGCATGTAAAATTTCAAGATAACAAAATTATTTTTAAGACTGAGTTTTATTCTTTTAGAGGTGTACGTATCTTGGCATCGAGTTTTTCAGAAAATCCTGTATTAAAGTTCAAAGGAGTAACATTTTAATGAGTAGTCGTGGCCGAGTGGTTAAGGCGATGGACTAGAAATCCATTGGGATCTTCCCGCGCAGGTTCGAATCCTGCCGACTACGGAGAACATGCGGGCGTTCTATTTTTTTTTTGGTTTATCGCTAATCTTCTGCACCTAGGGTTGCGGGTTCGACCCCGGTCCAAGTCGGTGGATTTTCATGATGTCGTTTATTGGGCTCAATTCATGAAGGACACGTGATAAAGACAAACACGTGTTCTCTATTCAATTCAAAACAGACACTAAACTAATTGCTTTATTTGTAAAACTTAGATCAATTTCAAATTTCATAAAATGTTATATTATTAAAAAACTTTCTTCAAAAAAATTTTAAAATGAAAAAAAATCTTGTTTTTGTTTATCTGTGTGCGTTATTATTAATGTACTTTTTTAAATAAAGTTTCTGCAAAGAGTACAAGTTGGCAACAAAGAAATGCGTGAACTGATTCGCTGGAAACACATCATTGCTTTTATCGAGTGACTATGACGTCACATGAGTTTTTGAACTAATTGGCTGGAAACACGTGTTATCATTATCATGTGACTATGACGTCACATGAATTAAGCCCTTTATACAGGAGTGGATCGAGACAGCGCTATATGTACCCAGATAGTTTTTTAATACAATGCTAGCGCCATCTGTTATGTAATATGGAAACTAAAATAATTGAATTGTCCTATACTATTTTTGTATAGCTATATTAGTCGAATGATTTTTGCTGAAGTTCTTATTGCATTTTATTTACATTTTGGATAATTTTTACTTTTCATTTCTTGGTATATTTTGCTTTATTTTATTAATTGTTTCATAATCTTTCTTGTTATTTTAATTAGTTAATTTGTTTTTTTAATTTTCCGTTATCAACTTTTTTTTATAATTATTGTTTTGTTAAATGGAGACTGAAATGAATGTACATAACAGAGACTTAATCTGCTCATTTTGCATAAAACAAAAAACTTATAATATTCGTAATTTTTAATGTGTTATTTTCCAATGTATTTCTACATTAAAATACTATTTTTATTAAACATAACTGAAAACAATTTTTTTTTAATTCGACATATAATTTTGCAAAATATTGATAGCATTTGTTACAAGATTACTCTCAGCTTAATCATTTAACTATTGGCATAAATAGGAAATTAAAATATGATATCCTGGTGATTATATTTGATTTCAATATATTGTAATGTGTGTGTTGAAAAAAATAGCTTAAATGTTGTATTAAAATAATATTAATACATGTACATTATATTATATAGAGAAAGTTATTCGTAAAAGGTACTTTTAAAAAACTACTTGATAAGTTGACATATTACTTAATTCTTTAAAAAAAAAGAATAGAATTTAAATCTAGTTGAATTAATTTACATGTTATAAAAAATTTAGGTTATTTTTCTAATATTGTATGCTTTAATTTTTCTTCACGCAGAGCAAAATTGTAGATATTTTAATGAAAGTTGCAAAATCCAATATATTTCGCTTTTTCAGTTATATTTATTTTATAATACAATAAATTATTTTTCATCAACGAAATTAATTGCAGATTAGACTGAGGTTTAAAAAATAATCATGGAATATTCACAAAAATAAATTATATTTTGGACAACAGATGGCGCTTGCATTGCATTAAAGAAAACTATCCGAGTGCATATAGCGCTGTCTCGATCCATTCCTCATTATACGGCATGTAAAAGATCCTAAGATTGTCTGTTTGACTTGGATGCTCTTGGCAAAATTAAATCCTGTTAAAGGTTCGCCTCATAAAGAGCTCAGGTGCCTCCCTCTGGGGAGGAAACTGGGAGTCAAAATTACTTGTGGTAATTAGTATCATCTATATGGTGCTACGCTAACAAGTGATATCAGCTCCTGGGGAATGTACTAGGTCTGCAAAGGTTAAAATACCAATGCGCAGCCCCATTTGAGAGGGGGGAAAGTTCAAAGATAAGACTACTTTCGGATTTAGATTGAAAGTAATCTCGTTTGTAGGGCGGGGATGTCAAGAGTGATGTGCTGGATGAAGTGTCGACCTCGTCATTTGACCGTGATTCAAATTAGCTATTGTTTGGTGGAGCTTTTGTTGGTATAAATAGAAACCGGAAAGTAATTCATACAATGAATTGAATTATTGAAAAATTTAAGAAATGAGTCTTGTGTCACATTTTTAGTCATTTCTTTTTGTATGAAACATTGTCAGGATAAAAATAATTCAATTTTACGTCACTAGATGGCTGCACCTGTCAAGCTATTTTCAGAAATCAGTTGAATGATATTTGGCATGTTTTTAGCAAAACTAAATTAATTCTATCAGAATAAATGATAAACTTAAATAATAAATGTTAAGCTTATTCAGATGCATTCAATTATTGTTAATTTTAAAATTATTGTCATAATTTATATTTCAGTTTTTGTATTTTTACTTTTTATCTGTGTTAATAATGTATCTTGATAACTGCGAATACAACTGTATCTTTGTTTAAAAACGTTGTGTTAGTGGAGAACCACACCACTCCCTGTAATGACTGCCTAGAGGAAGCACGTGTAATAAAGATCCAGTAGAGGATGAAAGTCTAATGAATTTATTTTAAATTTCGCAACCGTAATTCAACATTTTAACTTGGTGCTAGTAATAAGCACCTAATAAACATTTGAGTAAGAATCTGAGCTTTCTTTTTATTGAGATTAATCAACACAGAAAGAGCTACGTGTTCTGAATATTAACATGCTGAATATTTTCACTTTAACAAATATCAGAAAAGAATAACGAATAAAAGACAAGAAATATAAAACATAAAAGAAAAGGTTTAAAATGTGTTTTATTCTAAATTTTCTCACAAAGAACTGTGTTTCCAGCCATAGTTAAAAATATTCAACTTATTAAGACAAACACAAGAAAAAGAGCTGTTTCTAGCCGTACAGAAATGTATTAAATACACGTGATGAGACATAGAAATACAAGAAAGAAATATAAAGTACAGCTCCAAAACATTTTTTTTTTCAAGAAAAAGCTATGTACATAAAATAACCACTTAGATTCGAAGGATGGTATCCAAGAATAAAGTGTAAAATCACTAGATACGTTTTTAAGTGACTTAAGAATTGAACACATCATACAGCCTTCATATTTGCAATAGGCTTTTTTAAAAAAATTAAATGTCATTCATTCAAACGAATAACATACGCAGCATATTTTATATGCTTATAAAGTTAAAAGGAAAGACTAAACTAGCGATTTTACACTTTTCACAGTCTTTGGTATCTTTAAGATAAATATATATATGAATATAATATATTACAAAAACAATTACATAAATATAAAATAAAAACACTTCTTGACTCAGGCAAAAAAGGCCTAACATGAATCATATTAATAAAATGGAAATGTATTATACCTCATTTTTAGTACCTGTAAACTGCACCGTTATAAGCGAAACTACATAAGTATAACTTCAGTTACAATAAATTGAAATTTCAATTTTCACTACATATTTCCAGCTCACGACAAACTAAATGTAAGGCATAAGTTCTCCTCAAACAAGGAGGGTGCTGCTATAGAGATAAAATGTTTTGAAAATTACCAGCAAAAATAACGCTCATAATATTTTTAATGAGTTTATATAATTTAACTCTTTAAAAATCAACCTTAATTCATTTTTACTATAATCAATAGATTAGAAATATTTAATTTCTTTTTCAATTCTTACTATTAGTTAATTCCCTACCTATATATATTTATATGTATATATCTTGTACAAATTTGCAATCGTTAATAAAATACTTTCTATTTATCCATTCAAGTTCAAATATATTTTTTTTAAACTTGTACTGGATGACATTTGATGTTCATACAGTTTTTTTTTAAATATTAATTCATTAATTAAATTTTATTTTTTATTTAAAAATTTATTCTGCATTATTTCTGATGAAATTACAATTAGCTGCAACAGAACGTTCTTCTAACGAAGTAGGGAATTGACTAATTTTTTTAAAAATATTACTTGCTTCTTCATTAATTTTTATTCAGAATCAATTTTTTAGACAACATAAGAGCAAACCGGTGCAGATTTTACCAGGTTGGTCCACATAATAACATGTTCCATTCTTTAAAAACTACAGTTAAAAGAACATATAATACATCAAAGATTGAAAACACACAAGGTAGCTTTACTCATACATCTCATATTGTCGTAAAACTAGCTAATTAGTTAAAATCAGACACTGATAAAAACGACTATTAAAATTTTATATAAAAGAAAATAAATCTTATGAATTATGTAAATCATTATTGAACGGAAGTTTGATCCAAATATATTTAAAGCAATGAATGTATGATTTTTTTCTTAAAAAAATTGAGAGAGGTAGTTGTAGATTCTGTACCTTAGAAACAATCATTGTCATACAAAATATTATTAAAATTCTACAATTAATTAAAATGATACCCAATGAGCTTTGAGATCAGTTGTCGAAATTCACTTTGTGATACCCCTCTAAAAACCAATGAAACCTAAAGAAATATTTTTGAATTCATAAGGATTTGTGAAGTGAGGAAATTTTAATTGCCACATCATTTGGGACGATAATGTTTTATATACTATGTTATTTAATTTGAGTACTTGCAATAAAACTAGCTTCATAGAAAATTAAACTTGAATAGCTATGGTATCGACAATTAAAACTTAAAGTTCAAGCTATGTGGAATTAAAGCTTATGCAATGACAGAATAGGTTTGTAATTTTGAAAGAATTCTTTTTCTAATTTTTATTTAACACCAAATGATTTTTTTTATGTGAGATTATAATTTTCATGCAACCTTCTCTCTTCCACACAAAATGGCCATGAACTCATTCCATTAAAGATCCACCGTATAGAATGCTGATGTATGTTAAGTCCTTGCATTGGTGTGGAAGTTTCAGCGACAGGGTATGAGCCCAGGTACATTTCTAATCACTTGACCATGGTTTAAAATCCCTTGTTGCTTAGAAGCATTCATTAGTACACAATCCTTCCACACAAGAAAATTAAAATTCAAACTTATAAATAAACCGGAAACATTAACAGCCACACAAAGCTTGTGATCACTGCCACTTAATTACAATAGCCACAAAATTATTCTATTTCGCATGATTCGATACAACCACTTAAAATAATATTATTCATCCAATCTAAATAGTATTCATCAAGAAGAATTCAAATGCATAACAATTTTTTCATCACAAATTTTTACATAAAAAGTATAATGCCACTTTGTGGCATATCAATAATTTCAATTGAAAATTAATTAGATACAAACAGTTATAGATTTAGTAATAAGAACTGTTCTCAAGATAACAAACAGTGCAAGAGACTCTCATACACATAATATATAACAATATCACATTTTTTTTTTTACCACACAGAACTAAAGTTACTCAAAAACATATTTGTCTTATGTGTTAATACACTTTTTTGTATCGATTTTGAAACATACAAATTGACTAATTGCATTTTTTTAACTTCAGAATTTCCAAAATTCAATCAGCACATTTGCTAATATTTCAAAAGAAATAGATAACACATTTGTAATTTATTAGAATCTTTTTTCTGAAATAGCTGTTTTGGAAATTGTAAATTTAGTTCAAATTTACATTAACAATGGAAGCAAAATGTAAACTTTTGAAAATGAAAAATTCAAAAATGTATAATAACTGTTTTTTTTTTTAAATAAGCTTACTTTGTTAGTGTGAAATGTGCAAATTATTCAAGTAAAAAGCTACTCAAGTTACAAATTACTTTCTGATTTATCAAAATTTATTGTTTAAGAACATAAGCAATTTGATTATAATATTTATAAGCAGGGTGGGATATTTTTTTCATATAACAATTTCATACATACACCAAACAAATTAATTTTTGAATCCTAATCCTAAAAAGAAATTATCATCAATACTTTTGTAGTTCATCCCAGTGGTATGAATAATGTGTAGCATTTGATGCTGTAGCCACCACCCTATGTTTAATACTTCCATTTTGTACAATGAATATCATATTTCAATACAGTAAACAATTTCTAATAAATGTTACAATTGATTTAAATTATAAAATTCACAAATTTCATTTTCAAACAGATATAGGGAGTATAAGTAGGATTTGTCATATTTATGTAAAATAACTTGCTGATCACAAGAAAATTTTTACACTTAAAATGATCCTAAAGGTAAAGAAAAATTGAAGAGTCCCCAAATGATACATTATGTAATATATTAAATATAAATCTAATTTTTTTAAAAAACTTCAATAATAATTGTTGTTAATTAAATTTTCTCATTAAATAATTTAAATCTTACAGAGCAGATTTAATCTTAATATTGAATAAAAATTAAAATTTCCTCCCCAATTGTAATTTTATTAATAATTTTTTCTAAAATTAATCTTTGAGAAATAAAAGGACATTTTCCTAAATTCATTGCCCCCTCCCCTTTTAATGAATGAAAAGTGTCATGTTAAGTATAAATCGTAACTTTTAATACTGTAAATAACACATTTTCCAATTGTCACAGAAACAACTTTCCTACAAATGATATTTCGCATGCAATACACAAAGAGAAAAAGTATTTGAAGACTAGTTAACCCAGGAAGTATTTATTTAATCATTTTTCCTCTACCAATGACTTAAAGTATCCAGTTTTCGGTGACTCAATGAGGAAATACCAGGTATGTAATTAAATGTATTTTTGTATGTAATTAAATGTAAATTTTGTGAACTTGTGATTGGAATAAAATGTGTCCAGTTTCAAAAATTGTTAAAGCATGTTATGGGGGACATGGTACGATTTACACACACACAAATTTTTAAATTAATGATTTTCATAATTTTTTTTAGTTGTCTCCTATGCAAGATGTAAAGCAGATTTTGTGCTCAAAATTTCATAAAAAGCTAACCATTTAATTTTTTAAGGGAAAAACTTAACTTATGAAGTGATTTTAAAATGCTACTCCTCCTACAAAAATTAACATACATGAAAACATATATATGAAATTTGATTTACAAGTATGTCAAACTATGTATAACAAAAGTTGGTATGGGTTTTGTGATAACATGATTGGTATTTGTACAATACTTCTTTTTATGAATGATTATTGAAAATTCCTTAAAAAATGCATAAATTCTAAATTCAATTATTTTTTTAAAAAAATAAGCACTGCTTTGATTCAAAAATGCATGGCAACTTGTATTCCATGTACTATTACCAACAAGTGAAAAATATTTCCAAGTATTAGGCACAATAGAAAAAAAGCCTTAGCATTTTAAATAAAGACAAATTAGTTATTTTATCTTTCCGAGATAAGTAAGTTTATAGATTTGATTTTACATAGGGATGTGAATAAAAACAAATGTAAAAGTTATCACAACTCTGCGTTTTTTAAACTAAGAGCTTTCAAATTTTGTGAGTCTGTAGAAAAGTATATACAAAATTATTATGCTAAAAAAATTAATTTTATTTTTTGATCGATTTTTGTCATTTGAATCGTATTTTGTTCCCTTAAAACATTTTAATTGAAACACAAAACAATACTTTTGTGAAAGTTAAATCTATACTTAATTTTCAAACAATATTAGGTGCCGAAGCTCAGAAATCAGTATTACAAGCAAATCTATGTTAAAAGTATCAGAATGTTAAATAAATTCTTTTTATTAGCCCCTGAACACTTACAAAATTATTGTTCCAAGAACTAAATACTTTTGCTTATGTACATCTTAGCAAACACAAAGATTGTAACAAAAGAGCTAAAATTTGCATTTTTATTTATAATACATTGATGGAAAGCTTAGGTAAAAACCTAATTATGATTAGTTAGGAATAATTTTTTAAACTGAATTTTCTGGAAGAATAGAATAATATTTAAATTATGTTATTTATATATTTGGCACATTATTTTGCTTTTTTATACAATTTGAGATCTCAAAAGTAATTGAATTGAAAAGATTAAGTTGAATATATTTCCAAAGATTAAATTTCTGAACAATTTACTACCAGCAGTAATGAGGATAAAATTAAACGACTTTTAAAAAAAAATGCACTTTGCAATAGTATGACCAAATTTTACACACTTTAAAACCTTATATGTACTATAATAAAACAATTTTAATATTAAAAAGAAACATCCATGAAGGGGAAAAGGTAATGCTTCATATACAACTTATTACAAACAATTTGTAAGAAAACAAGAATATGATACAATTCAAAATTAGTATTAATGGTTAATTTAACCAAAGAAAAAGATATATAAAAAAATACAATAGAATAACATATATACAATTAACCAAAATACTAAGAATGTAGAAAATTTTTTAAATATAATCCCACTTTCAATGTTTTCTGGTATTTTACTAATAAAACTAAAATTATGCATCAAATTCAAACAATGTTATACTTTACATATAATTATAGTTATAGATAATGATAAAAAAAATATAAAAGATAAGATAATAAATTAGATAAATATTATGCAAATATATTGAGACACATAACGTATATGCTTAAATTTTTTTTTGTCTTTTTGAAAAAAAAATTTAAGAGATCAAAATTTAAAATCAAGTTTACTTCAAAATGAAAAAATTACATAATTGTTACAAAGGCTTAAAACAATGAGAAATATAAGATAATTAACATAAAAAGTATTCTATTACTCAAAGGAAGAAAGAAAAAAATACAACTTTGTATAAAAGAAAAAATAATTACAAGAGACTATTTCACATATATTCAATTACTGAAATTTACAACTTGAATAATAATATTTACATTTACAGAAGAATATTTGTACATTTTTTTTAATGTTCCCAGTGAACAAATCAAACTAAACAAAATCAGGAAAACATTTAGAAAATTTTTAACAATATGGAATGCCATTATTCAGAAACTTTTTTTTAACAACATTGTCTAGGTAGTATTGTCATAAGAGATTAAATTTATTAACAAAACCATCGAGTGTTGATTTTTACTATTCAAATTTTAAAATATTTTAATGATAAAATAAATAAAAAAAATTATAAAAATAAATAAATAAAAGATTTTTTTGTTTGTTTGTTTGTTTAAAAGATTCAATGTAATGCATTCCTCCCCCCTCAAAACACCCCTTATAGCACATGCAAAAATAATTCAAATTGCCATTATATATAACTGATAAAAGCTTTTGAGATATGACATAAATACCCTCAAGTATGTAGTCAAGCATGGTTTAAAACAAGATCTCCAGAACACTTATTTCTATAATTTAGAGTAATTATGATTGTAATTCGTAAAAACCAATCAATTTCCAATTTTAATTTTGTTATGGAGGTCATCACTAATAAGGAAATACTTCACATTAATTTTATATAATTTTTATACTTTAAAATTTTTTGGGAAAGTAAAAAATAAAAATAAATTTAACACTTTGGTATTTTATAAAATCAAACATTCATAGTAATTTCAAGGATAAATTATAGTTACCCAAATATTATGAAGTTGACACACAATGAAGTATATATTAAAATTTACTGTTAATTATTGTTACATTTAGGCAACATTTGTATTTTTAAATGTTTGACACTCTTGAAAAAAATTTTGGTGCATTTAATAGCAAAGAATCGCTCTGTTGTAGATCATGATTGCTATTCTGCATTACAGATTCAAAGAATGCACACTATAACAAATTACAAAAAGCTAAATGCAGGGAATTTCTTTTTTTCTGAAAAGTTTTTATTTGAACTCAATTAATGAAATAAAAAATTTTTTTTAGAAAACTTATATGAAATACCTGTAAAAACTTTCATTATTAATGACACTTTATATAATTAAAATTTCAGTTCTTTAAGACACTAGCCTTTAAATTTAAAAAATCCAATATAAAAACAAAATAAACTACAGACATACAAAAAAGTTATTCAATACATCCTAAGATTAATATGTAAAATTCTCAAAGTTTCTTAAAAACACATTTCTGAATATAAAAGAAACAAAATGCACGAAAAGAAACAAATGATTCAATATCTAACAATATAAACTACCTAAAACAAGTATTTTTGAAATACTATAAAAAGTTGCATAATGATTGCAATAGAAAGTTCTTGTTTAAGCAGCTGAAGTAGCTTTAAAATGGCGTTAAAATGAGCTAAGCTCTATTACACAATTTTATACTTGAAGTTTGTGATACACGTTGATGATCATTGTTTAAAATTAATCTAAAATTGCAATATACACAAATTATTCCATGACAAAAACTTCACAATTGATATATATATTTATAAAATCTGTCATAAAAATGTGTATTTACAGCAAGATACTAATTCTTATATACAAATTTGTTTTTGTTTAACACTAAAAGGATAAAATCAAAAAACAGGGTTCCCACTCATTTTTAAAAATAAAAGGTTATTTTTCCTAAAATCTCCGTCCAATATTTTAGATATTTGATTCTCACTAATAACAACTATAATTAAGGAAGTATTAATATAATTTTTACTTATCAATTTATTACTAGGCAAATCTTTACAAAGGAATTGAAAAATTTCAAAATCATAAGTTAATTACATTTCCAATGATCCAACAGGAAATTTAGCTTTTAAAGATACATAGTTTGGTACTTTTACATTGATAATTAGTTTTTAATAAACTATAAAAAATTTAATTTTACATGCACAGCATTTACATTTAAACCAAAGAAAAGTTTAGCAGTGTTACTTACATAAATAATTTAATTATCATTTAATATAATTCTGCTCATTTCCAAAAAATACTGCAAAATTTTTATAACTATTTCTGTTTATAAAATCCTGTTGCAAATACATTTATTAATTATATTACAGATTGATTTATTAACTTATTACAGATTGAGAAATTATTTGATGTGTATTTCAATTAATTAAAAAAATTTTGAGAGTTCTAGATTATGACGGAGCTACGGGAACCCTGCGTGAACCATAAAATAAAACTTTGCATTCAATATTGCAACTTGAATGTCACAATTAATTATTTACAAGAAAAATTTTAAAATTTGCTCAAAGTTGAGGTAGGGAATTTGCTAAATAAAGAATAGTAGCTGAAGTAGAAGTGGTTGTTTCTGTTGCTTGTTGAACAGAAGAAGTAGCCAAAGGCAAAACATCAGGTACTGCTATTGGTACATTGGTAGACATTGGCATAGATATAGCAGCACTAGAATTAATTGACAGATTTACAGAAGTGCTAGTAATAGCATCTGTTTTAGAGACAGGAAGAGGGAAAAATGGTTTTAAGGTTGCATCATTATTTCCTGTTACAGTAGCATCTGTTGATGATTTAGATATGAAGCTAGACTTTACTGAATGTATTTTCTTATGCCTCTTTAGTGTGTATTGTGTATTGAATTTCTTACTGCATACATCACATGAGAATGAACGAGGATTGCGATGAATGCTTTGTACATGTTTGCGGTGAACAGATCGTGTTTTGAAAGAAGCACCACAGATTTCACAAAGGAAAGATCTGAGTTCTGAGTGTATTGCTTGGTGTTCCAATAGATGAGACTGAGATCGAAACTGTTTGAAACAAACGGTACATTTATAATTTGTATTTTCAGAAAGTACCTCAGAATGAGTTTGGTGGTGCTGCTGCAAAGCATCTCCACGTTTGAAAGCCTTTCCACAGATGTGACATAAATATGGTCGCTGATCTCCATGAACATTAGCAACATGACGTATAAAATGCTCTCGGCGGTGTGTTTTATAACAACATTGTTCACACTGATGAATGAAATTTCGCTTGGAACAATGCAATCGCTGATGTCTGTCATAGTAATGCTGTTTTGTGGTTTGATAACTGCAGTGAGGACAGCTAAGAACCTGGAAGAATATGATTATGGGCAAAAAAACTTTAATAAATTTCAAAAATTAGAAAAGTATACTTTTTATCATTATTAATGTACCTAATTAATATAATCTAGATAATATTTTAAATTTAAATCCTAAAATTTAATATTTCAAGAGTTATAAGAGAACTTTCCTTTTACATGTATAAATGATAAAGCAACTTATTTATCACATCTGGTAATTCAAAATAAAATTTTTAATAAATTTTAGGCATCTTATTTGCTAATTTCTTGTTTAATATGTCAATCACAAAAATATACAATGAAGTGGAAGTTGCTGATTTTATAAAATTGAAAAAAAACAGGTGATGAATAAATCACAGCTGATAATTATTTAAAATTTTTGAAATAAGCTTCATTTAAAAGTGTTTTTCAATATTTATCAATTACAACAATATTTTTAAATTTATTTTGTTTCAATTTAATTTTAAAAAATCCAGACTTTTTTTTCGTAGAATTTGAAGGATTTCAACACAAATACTCTAAAATATTTTCAAACAGTGAATTTGAGTTATTTTTTTAAAAAATCATATAAAAATTTTTTAAAAAGTTGAAAATATTAAAAATAGTCAGGGGAAAAAAATTCAAGTATACATGACATGGTTTTGCAGGAATATAAAAAAAAACTTAACAGTAAGTTTATACCAAGTGACTTAATTATAAATTCCTCTAATTTTAAATTTTAGAAAAATTATAAAAAATGCATAAATATTTAAAAAAATTTCTACTTTAATACTTTCATGAAAATTTAATTTTATTCCAGACAAAATATTAAAATAAAATATATGATGTTATCATGAATATACAAGCTTTGTATTAGTAAATTTTTAAATGAAATTTAGAAGACAAAAATAAAATATTTATTAAATCATAGCAAAATATGCAATAAATTCATGCAATTGTTAAAAATTCAGTGCTAAAATCTACAATAAAACAAACATACTACCACTAAAAAAAAAGAGGGGACATCTTTAACAGGTATGTGGACAAAGCAGCACATATCGCTCTGCTTGCTGCCCAAGGATAAGTAACAAGATATCCATGAGCTAACTTTTGCAATTCTTACTATAACATGATACAATAAATAGCACAATTGATAGCTCAAAAAGAACTAAACAATAATGTTAATGCACAAATTATTTTTTAAAACTTAACTTTTGCTGCTTCAATATCAACAGGTAGTGTTTAACATTTGAAGTTAGAGCTAATTTTAAAGTGAGAATGTGCCAATCAATACCAATAATGGACATTTTTTGTTAACTCTTTTAATTATAACTTATCCCATTAACATCTAACTTAATTACCTTTGAGTCATTAACTTTGATACCCATTTTGCTTAACTGAGATGAGAACTGTGTGGATAATAAGGGTGCCCCCCCCCTTTTTTCCTGAATGTATACATATGAAGTCCAGTGCCTGAATGGTAGGGTATTGCGCTTTCATGTCACAGGTACAGAGTTCAAGCCCCAAGCTAGGCAAAGTCAACTCAGCCTTTCATTCCTTCAGTGAGTCGATAAATGAGTAGTAGGACCAAGATTGCTTGGGAACTAAACACCAGGGTTTTGCGTCAGACTGACCAATTGACCGGAACATGCACCACAGTGCTGAAGGTAATAAAAACTGAGATGGCCACAGTAGTCTTTGGCTCTCAATGGGCTGTTGTGCTAATGAGTTTAGTTTATAAATAATGAAATATTTAAATGTATACATTTCAGAATAATTAGAAAACAAATCCATATTACATTTCTAAATACAAAACATTTTTTAACAATCAATTTGCAAAGAATATCTTTAAAAAGTAGTATGAAAAGGATTAATTTCTTTCAAAGAATACTCTTTAAATTTTACTGAAATCTTATCTTTGCATGTATAAATATTTTAATATTACAATTTTTCAATAAATATTCTTTAGTACAAGATTTTGAATTCAAATTTTGTTTTTGCTTTGCTTGCATTAAAGAATGTTTAATTTGAAAATATTTCTCGATTCTCAATATCTGCTACATAAGTTTTCAAACACATATATATACTTCATTTATAAATTAATTTTTGGCCCCAAAATAACAGATTTCCATCATAAAATTTTTTAAAAACATATTTTGAATACTGAAAAATAACTTATTCTAACTCAGCTTTCATTAACATTAATGATACATGACTTATTGAAACATTTCACGGTATTTTTATAAAATGCTACAAATGTAACAATTTATGAAGGAAAAATGCTTCATATAAAAAGTAATTGAATTCATTAAAAATTATATCATTGAAATGAATACATGAACTACATATTTAGCTGATTTTGAATATATATATCTTGAGAATCATAGATGATTTGCTACTGCCTATTTTTTAATATATCTATTAGTGATAATGTAGGGAGGGGGGAATAAATATAAAATATTTTGAAAAATCCAAATGAATTTTTCAAAATGTTATAGAAAAAGGAAAAAGATTAAAACAAGTAATATTATTTCTTAACTTATTAATGTGCATCTAAAATTTATAATCTAAACAAAAAGAGGAACTTTTCGTATTTTCAAGTACCTATGCAAAATTCAACGTAAAAAAATATACAGGTGGAGTCCAAAGAACGTAAAAAGAGAAACAAATAACCAAATAAAATACATTTACATATATATCAAAAGATAAAAACAGAAATGATTTCTTTATAAGTACACATAACTCATATGAACTATACAGCACAAAATATGTTCAAAATGCATGTTATTGTGTTGTATAACTGTTTATAAGTATAAGTTTGAAAAATAATTGATAATATAATAACAAACCTATAAAAATTTCTCATAGAGAAAATAATAAATTTCTTCTTACACAATTTGTATACACTTATCACTCATGAATAACAATAATTGTCAATATATTTTTTAATTAAAGCAGGTGTTATCTATTTATTTTGATTAGTAATACAATTATTAAATACATTTAGTTTGCTTTTTTTAAAATTTATAATTTAACAGCTATGAGTTAAGAATAAAGTTTGTTTTCATTTCAATGAGTTACCAAGTAATAGATTTTGCTAGTTTGAGTGCTAAAATATTTAGCCACTTTATCAAATAACATAACTATGTTCCCAATAAGTCCTAAAACAGTTTTAGTCACTTTAATAATATATATATATTTAACGAGAAAAAAAAGACACAAATTGATTGTTTGGTTTAATTCCAAACACAACCAACTAGAGGAAAGACCAACAAGAACAACTTACAAGAGATGAATTATTAGCACATTTTTTAGAGCCATTGTGTTTGAACTTTGTATGTTTAAGAAGGAGTTTAATGTCATTTGTCTGATAGTGACAATCAGCACATGAATGGACTGTGGTGCTGTGCGTCATTTCATGGCGCCGCAAATGACTCAGGCGTACTGATTTGAATGAACAGTGGTTGCATGTATAAATTGTGTTCACCTAAAAAGGAAAATTTAGCAAATAACAGCAGATTTAATATTTTGATGAAATTTATGCATTAATTTTTAGTTAGTTTAGACCAAATATGTTAACTATAAAATTAACAATTTTAAAACACCATAGAATAAATAAAATCCTGATAATATTTGCACTGATGCCATGATTCAAAATCCTTTTTGAGATAAAAATGAATGTTTGTAATGAGATAAAATCAATTATGATTATTAAGATTATGTGTATATCAACATGAGTAACAAAATTTACGCAATGAATTTAAATACAACCAATACCTGTCACTATCAAATGAATGACAGAATTTAATGTAGTCAACCAAATTATAATTCATGTTATCCATTTAATAAATATCCTCAGAAGAATGAAATAAGATTCCTTTAAAGGAAGAGTCATTTTTCAGAGCTCAGTATCAGACATGAAAAGTTATAATTCAGTGGGAACATTATATGTATGTAAAGAAAATGAATCTAGTTCTGATAATTATCATAAAATTATAGCAAGGCTATTTTTAAATATTGAAAAATGGATGGTTACATGAAAAATATTGATTACCAATTCATGTTTTTTCTCCAGAACTGTGAAACATTTTTACCCCATTCTTGGTTGGTGTTGCATGTTATATGATGAAGAGAAAAACTGCTTTATTGAAAGTGACATATATTTTGTCGCAAACTACACATCTTGTTGAACTCTGTAATTATTGTTCATATTTCTCAACAAAAAAAAAAGCTATATGAAGCAATTAAAATTTATTTTCTATGCATTTTTCCCAGTAAAGTTTCTTATCTTGAATGGAAAACATCATCTTGTAGTTTCTGCAATTTAGCCTACTTTGATTATTGTTGAAGCCCAGTGGCCGAGAGTATCGAGCTTCTCTGCCACTGGTCTAGGGTTCAAATTCCCTGGCTGGGCAAGGTCGATTCAGCCTTTCAGTGGGTCAATAAATGAGTACCAAGCTTGTTTGGGAACTGAACACTGGGAGTTTTGCGTCAGACTGACCGGAAAATCTGCTCATGCACCATAGAGCCCAAGGTCATGAAAAATAAGATGGGCACAGTAGGCCTTGACCCTCATGGGCTGTTGTGCCACTGAATTTAGTTTTTATTGTTACATGGCAAAAGTGCTAATTTTCCCCCATGTATCATATAAGTAAGAATTTATCCTTAAGACTACACCAGATGTTTTTGTTATTCATAATCAAGGTGTTTTGTTGTTGATAAAGCAGGCAATAAAATAATTTGAAACTAATTTTTACATAGGTTCCATACTCTGAAGATCAAGAAAAATTGAAAGTTTAATAATATGTTTGTGCAAGCATTTTTCATACAATTTAAATAATTATTCATAAGCAGATATTTATCTTAAATATCTCAAAGCAGTGAATTGTGTAAATAGAAAGCCCCCTTTTTAAAAAAAAAAAAAATTAACTTACAATGCAGCAAAAATTGAAAATTAATGAACAGGATATCACATGTATAGTCACCAGTAAGTTGAACAAAGTGTTCAGTGACAAAAAAATATTTTGCATTTAAAACATTAATTTTTGGCAGGGAAGGGAAGAGGAGCCCTTAAAATTTTAAAAAGAATTAAACCAAGAAAGAGTTAAAAAAATACTTTTACCTTCAATAAATAAAAATTTTGAATTCCAAGTAGTAATTTTTAGTACTTAAAAGTATTTCCATGGACTGAAGCACTTAAGAAAATTTTTTATGAAAAGTAAAGAAAAGAAATTTTTATGATCATGAAACAATGACCAATGATGATTTGTAACAATGATTACTAGACTAACTGGTTCACTAGAAAATATACCTGCAATTTGTTTTGAATGTGTCTTAGTGCAAGCCTTTATCTATTGCCTACTTGCAAAATCAATGTTATCATGTTGGACAGAAATCCAAAACAGAAAAACAAGCTTTTGGCACAATTTGGCTCTATTTTTCCCCTCTGTCACCAAAGATATGAACTTAAGTAGGATTGTGCCAAATTTTCTGTTGATTATATATCTTTAATATTTACACTCATTATGAAAACTTTCTAAAACCATTGTTTTATGTAACATGGATTATTTCTACATATTATAAAAAGTATTAGACTTAATAATTTGTTATTATTAAGATTAAATCTAAATTCCTAAAGAAAATTTTGGATTTATCAATTTTGGAAAAAATGGATACACTTTTAAAAGTAACAAGTACCATAAAATCTGGACGCACACTCACACTTTCAAGCTTCAATTTTTAATTTTCAGGTATATTCGCCGTATAACGCACCCCCCCCCTTTCTACAAAGAAACCTAAAATATATGTGTGCAATGCTCTTATGATCTGAAGCAATTTATTCAAGGTACTATCCCAGGCCTTTGAAATAATTGTGTATTTCTAGATCTACAACCCTTTAAGTTCTTAAGGAATGTCATTTTTTTTAAATAAACAGTATGTCAATATATGTAGGTCTAATTTTTTCTATGCTTATCTTTTCTTATTTTGAAAGTTTTCATTTTTATACCCGGCGTATAACATTTTGATCTTATTTTTTGTGTTCTAAGTGGGCGTAATACAATGGATTTTACCGTAATTATATAAATCAAGGATTAATATTTAAGGTTATTTCTTAAAACATAATTTATATAAGCATACACAAAACATCATTTTAATCCCCCACCCCTTTTTTATAAATATTTTAAAGCAAATGTTTGATCACATTGAATCAGCTACAATTTCAAATAATTTGTGAATGATATTTTGTGAAATTTAATAAATACTTAGCTATCCTTTCAAAGCAAGTATGTCTTCAAAATGCATTAATATTTACATTTACACATATTACATTAATGAATAATTTGAAGAATGTTTAACACTTATAAGTACATTTTTAAAAAATTAGTTTTCTATATTAAAATACAAACATATTAAGAAAAAAAAATAATTATATCTTAAAACTTAATATATCCAAGATAAAAAACTTAATTTTTATCAATAAAAGATGGGAGTCTGTATTTCTTTGACAGAAAGGAAGAATTATTAAATAGCTAATGGCTTTGTAACATAGCATAAAAATAGACTATACTTATTGGTTATAGGGACCATGAGCTGGATACTGCCCCTTTTCAAGTTGTCATAAAATAAACACTGGCGATATTATACAATAAGATGCATTCATTACAAACTCTGATGGAAAAGAATTTGGCCTATTTTCTATGTGTTTGGTTTCATGGTCCCTATAACTCATAAGTACAAAACAAACTTAATATAATTCAAAGGAATATAAGTACCTTTTCATGAACTGACATATGCTTTAAGAAATGACTACTACGCTTTGTTTTGAACGAACAAAGTTCACAGAAGTGCTTGTAGGTTGACATAGCTTCATGATTTCTTACTTTGCAGGGAGTCTCACTGGAGTCTTACTCTTCCCGTCTGTTCCAGCAGAATCCAGATCAGAATCTTCAGTTGCCAATTTCATCTGCTGCAAGTTCTCACTCAATCTATCAGGATCACTGCGAAGAATCCTGGTTACTCTTGTTGGCTTACTACGAAGAACAGATTTCTTTTTTAGAGTACGCAATTGAAGAGCCAGTCTAGCTGAACGAGTTCTCTGGCTGGTTCTTGGGCGTTCTTTCAAGAAAAATCTTTAAAGAAAGAAAAATTATGCAAGACTATAATTTCCTTGGAGAGAAAGGAACTGGCTGTAAAGTTAGATAGCACAGATCATGCCTGTTTTCTATATTTGATGTATGAACTAAATTTAATAAGATTATAGAACAATAAAAAAATTTCAATTTTCTTAAAAATAACATATTAATTCGAAGCAAATTATAATTTTGAAAAAAAGATGCACAAATTTTTAAGCGATTTATTTCTATAAAATATAAAGAAAAGTATTTATTTCTATAAATTTAAGCTATTTATTTCTATATTAAGCAATTTATTTCAACATTTTCTTATTATTAACAAATAACCCGACTATTTTCAACAATCCTTTTAAATTAGTAATTGGCTCCCTTAGTCCTTTCAAAACAGGGTCTAGGATTCACTAAAAAATTCTAGACTATTGGGACTTTCACAAGTTTGCCTAATTTTAATAGCATACAGAAATAGCATTCTAATTGGTTGCCAATTGAAATCATGTATAAAATGAATTGATGAGCTCAGATGAGATACTTTTACTATTTCTTTACTTTTACTTATTATTAAGGTAAGAGAATGGAAGAAAATATTGGAGTAATTCAAAAAGGAAAGCAAAAATGTTCATATTCCTTTTCAAAGATATAAATTGTATTCTTGCACCTTAAGTTCAAACCTCGATAAATTTATTCAATTACTCTATGATGTAGTGCTTATTTAATTACTAGATACTGGATTATTCTTTTTTTTATTTCATGCTTAATCTTAAAATGGTATGACAAAACCCAACAATTTTGTAAAAACAGTATCATAAAGACAAATGTTTTTATTTAAATTATATGCAAATGTTAAGCTCATACACAGATAATGTGAAATGATCAATAATTGAAAGTTCACTATATAGGCAATTGGGAGAAACTCTCTCTAATCTTATAGATAAAAAAAGATGCATAATTGCTTGAAATTATATTGTAAAACTAACAATTTTCTTTAAAATAAAATGAGTGATAAATTTATATTTCTTGCAAATATCTGAAATTTATTTGGAAGTTAAATTAAAATTAATTAAAAAATTGTAAATTAATAAATAAAATTTTAAACTTATTTAAAACTATTTAAACCACATACAAAACAGTATTTAAATAGAACTTCCTACTAGCAACTATATATTGTTTGTTCAGATAGACTATTTATTTTAATCATATGTAAGGAGTTATCGGATGGTGGAGGTACATCATAAAAATTATGTAACAGTTAACTAAAATTGTGATTAAATCATTTTGGTAAAAATACTTGAACATTATTAACTATATTATAAAGTGATAATAAAAATACAACATTGTTATTATTGGTTACTTCTGATTGTGCATTTGCTTGATGATTAAAAATGGACACCAGGCAAATGCATATGCACATAGTTAAATTCATTTTTATGGTTAATGAACAAAACCTTAAAAGGTAAAAAAATAACTTAACAAAATATTTAAAAAATATAAGCTCCAAAAGGACACTGAGGA
Source organism: Trichonephila clavata (assembly GCA_019973975.1). Taxonomy (NCBI): domain Eukaryota; kingdom Metazoa; phylum Arthropoda; class Arachnida; order Araneae; family Nephilidae; genus Trichonephila; species Trichonephila clavata. The sequence continues at coordinate 61,452 of BMAO01023815.1, read as the reverse complement.
AAAAATCCTGAATTTATATGCAAAATTATTTATCCATAATTTGCTAGAAAAAAATTTGTTATAAATTAAAAGGAAATAAAGAAAAAGATGGTAAATAGCTGAATAAAGAATGCAAACTAGAATTGTGATGTCTCACTGTTGCTATAAAAGTTATCAAAAAATGTAAGGAATAAATTATAAGTATTATATGGTTATTCAACCAACCTTAACTTTTTCGATAATGGTTTCAACCTCAAAGTTTTCACACTACTCTCTGTGTTGGTACTGATATAGCCATTAGATGATGCATTAGTATCTCTCTCCTTATCATCTGACAGACAAGATGTTTTGTCAGTTCCTTCTTTGTCATATGATGTGTTACCTTCATCTGCAAGGCTACTATTTTCTTCAGACAATGTTGTACTATCAAGCTCATTTGCTTCATTGGCGATTCTTTTAATGTGAAGACTATTCAGCATCTCCTCTAGCTTATTCTTAGCAATTAGGATGCCATCCAGAGTACCTGATAAATGATATTGTGTCTCATTCTCAGCAATAACTTCCTCAACCTTGGCAGTCAGGACACGTTGTTGAATGGCATCAAACACACAGCCCTCAATTGCACTGACTACATTTGATGAAAGAATGGCTCTCACTTCTGAATAGATCTATAAAAGAAACATTTAGCAATTTCATGTTTTATATATCAACATTTTACATGTTTCTATAATAACATTTTTTTAAAAAAGAAATCCTCTGTTAAACTGAATATACCATAAAAATTTCTTATTCTAAAAAAAAGAGAGAAAGAAAAGGTTCACTCTAGAAAAATTTGAAGATAATTCAATTTGCCATTTCAGGCTGGTATGAAAGTTCATTGTTCTAATTTGTGTGTACTGGTTCTTTGCTATCTTATTTAAACTTGAAGAGATTGCATGAAAGCATACAAAATCTTAATAGTGTAAAATCCTGAACATCATGTCATTTGAAATCAATGCATCTAGTATTTCCTTCCAGCTCAATAGCTGCCAATTTCTTAATATCATTACGAAGGCAAGTAGCAAAAGCCTTTTGATTAATACCATACTACTTAGTATGCTTAAGTTTCTTAAAGGTCAAAAACATTTTTTTCCAATTCATTTTACATTTGTAATATGGATTAGGATCATTTTAAACTATTTCTTTTTTCCTACCCTTTTGAGCTGAACAAGTTTTTAGTGATTACAAGATGTGTGGGTTCACAATTTAACACATCTTCCAATTACTGAAAATTTGTGCTGATACAAAGCTTTCTTACAGTAAAAATATTCTAAGCTTTAAGGCAAAAAAATGTTTTGCTCCCTGTGTAGAGTAAGCGAATTCAATTAATAGAGTTGTAAAGATAAAAATAAGTGCAAATACATATGCTATAGTACAAAAAACACATAATCATGGAATAGCTTACAAAAATAATGCATAATTTTGGTTAGAAAATAATTATTAAAAAAAAAAAAACAGTGCACAAGAGAGATAAAAATTATTTTAATCCATAATTATAAGAACATGAGTTATATTGTTCTAAAAAAGTAGTAATAATTTTTAATGATATGCATTAACATAAAATTTACAGAAAAGGGGAGGGGGAAAGCAATAAAATAAGTTAAATTTTACAAATTTGAAAAGAATATAAACAGCTAATATTTTAAATAAATGAATCTTAAATACATGTACTTTAATAACAGTTTGAAACTGCTGCTCAATGAAACACACTCTTAAACCTTAACAACATTTGAAGATCAACATGTAATGAGGCTGAGGTAGCAATAAAATGAGAATGCTCAAAATACTCTTTAGATATACTCCCTCAGATTGAATTATAGAAATTCAGAGAGTAGCTCCTAACAAATTCTCAAAAATGAATTGCCAAAAAGTTTTTAATAAATTGAGGCATATTGCCTCTAAACTCATAATCGTAAAGAATGTGAAGTAACCGATGGTACCAAGTACAATCATACGCCTTCTTGATGAAAATGAGATGGTTTCCCAGGACATAAAAGCATTTCTTATTTTGCTTACTAGAAAGATGGTATTGTTGAGAGTAGATCTTCCTTTACAGCAGGCATGTCAAACACGCGGCCGACCGCGGAGACATTTTACAAAATTAAAAATATCAATACTTAAGGGTTTTTTTTTTCAAAATTTATTCCAGTAAACTTTTTTAAGAAAATTTACAACATATTAACCTGTTATCTATTCTTGTTTTTTTTTTTAAATCCCATTTAATTATAGCAATAACCTTGAAACAAAAATTATTTTTAATATTTTATCAAATTTTTTTCATGTAATTTTACTATAATAAATTAATTTTTAAATGTATTTATGCATATTATTCGCTTTAGATCACTCTATGATTCATTGTTTGTGCAACTTCTATTTCTCTTTGAAGTGTCCATTTAGTGAGAGGCGAATAGCGCGACGTCAGAGGCCGTTGAAGTTTCATTTTTTTAAATTTAAAACCCCCAAGATGACCAAGAAAAAGTGCAATGTTTACTCAATCGTTTGTGAATGAAAGTGGATTTTGGTTTTTATTCATACTAAATTTTTTTTCCAATGGGCTGCGAATTGGTATTTTAAACCTTTTCAGACCTAGTACATTCTCCAGGAGCTGTATACTTTTTATACTAAATTAAAAAGTTATTTAAAAAAAAATATCAAACTTCAAGAACAGAGTAGAAAAAGATGAACTGAAGATGAAAATCGTAATTTTTTTAAAAAATGAGAACTGCAATATTTTTCAAGAAAAAAATATTGTGCATGATATGTAAAAACTGTAATTCATTAGCAAAGGAATAAAATTTTCAGAGGCACTATGACACAAATCAAAAAACAAATTATAATCAATATGCTGCGAAACTTTATAAAGAGGAGTTGTCGGAACTGAAATCAATTCTTCAAAAATCAATAAAATGTATTCACTAAATTTGTTTAGGGAATGAGTGAATGTTATTGTCAAACTGTTCAGATACTCGAGGACGTTTGGCCACAAACCTCGTAATTTTGAACCATAATCAAGTGACAAGGACGAGACCTGAGCTGGCACCTCCCTCTCCTAACTTCCATACCACACCAATGGGAGGACGTTTGAGCCTCGACATATTTAACCTGCATCAGCCCCCTTTGCATTACGGATTTTCAGAGGTACAAGTCTCGAATTCATTACTTGAGTCCGTTACCTTGACCACTAAGCTACTGCGGCCTCCTAAATTTGCTGAAGACAATACAACTGCAGTAAAAACTATATATTATCACTTTTAATCGCAAGCACAGATCGAAACTATTTACTGAAGAAGAATGTATTAGTGAGTGCTTAACTAAAGCGGAAGAATTACCATATTTACTTGAATTTAAACTCCACTTTTTTCCAATGTTAATACTGCTGAAAATCGGGTGTGGCTTAGAATCGAAGGGAAAGAAATTTGTTGAAATGGGTATTTGGAGCAATTACAGGGTCCCATATGTAATTAAAAGTTTGTAATACTGATAAAATAACAAATAATTCGCTTATTAGTTCTCATTTAAAATTTATTTTAATTTCATAAAATTTGATATCGATAAACCATTTTATACTATGTCTCATTTTTCACAATACCATAATTTCGCACGTATAGTCCGCACCATCGTATAGTCTACAGACACGATTTTATATAAAAAAAATTTCAAAAATCATCAGATAGTCCTCGGACTATACGTCCGAAATTACGTTATTTTAATACGGCAATATTAATGTATTTTAGAAACAAAGAACTAAGTATAAATAGAAAAAAAGTACTTCCTTACTAATATACCTTCAGAAATAAAATGCTAAATACAAATAAAAAACAGTGCTTACTAATTAATCACACATTCTACACATTAACAAAAACCTTCAAAGTCCGATTCATCGGTATCAGAATTAAACAGTTCTAATATATTTTCGGCAAGAGTGTCCGAAAGTTCATTTTCAGCATCACTATCTTCACTGTCAGTGATTTCCTCGCTTTCACGAACAATCCCGGCTTTTATAAATCCCGATCGGATGGTGGACACTTTAACACTTTTCCAGGATTTATCGACACATTCGGCAACTTCAGTGTATGAAGCGCGTCTCATACTTCCACCTTTTGTACAAGTATGTAAATCTTCCGACATCCAGTTCTCCCAGCAAGCACGTACGTGGGACTTGAAACTTGTTTTTTAAATTTTAACGATTTTAACCATGAACAACCAGAGTATTATATGCACTGGTGGATAGTCCGCAGCTTCAAAAATTCGCATTTTAAACACAGATAGTCCGTGGACTATATGCGCGAAATTACGGTAACTTGTTAAGAATTTGGGGTGCAGCTTAGTTTCAAATAAATACGATATGTCCAGTAGAAGTAAAAAAATTTAAGTGTAATTTAAGTAGAAATTCTGTAGCCAACAGAGGTGATGAAATAGTCGATAATTATAGTCGAGTCGAGTTATGTGTTATGCGTAATACATTGTTTTGATGCACTCTTTTAGAAATCTTCATAAAGTGTAAGTTATTCTTGGGAAAGTGGGTTTGTCTTGGAACTGATAGATCACTTACCATGACCAGTATTATTAAAGGAGTTGCCAGATTAAAAGAAACAAAACAGCATTGTAATAGTAATTTTGATCATTTGCATTGTATCATTTCATAGCAAGGACTGTTCTTGGGCATGTACTTGGACATGCTTTAAAATAGTCAATAAAATTGCAAACTATCTTCGAACATGTAGAATTTGGCATCGTCGATTTACTTCATTTCTGGATGATATAGAATGTGAATTTATAGGTCAAACATATTACACAAGAGTTTAATGGATTTTGGTTCATAAAATGTTAAAACGATTTCTTAAGTTGCTGGATGAAATCCTTTTCTTGGAAATAAAAATTATGTAAGTGCTGAATTAAAAGATGAACATTGGGTAAAACACCTGACTTTCTCAGTTGATATTACAAGTCAACTTAACTTAAGCTTCAAGCCAAAAATCTTTTTGCTACAATGCTATTTGATAATATTAACGCTTTCAAACAAAAATTATTACAAACAGAAAGAGAAAACTTGTCTCGCTTTGAAAGCTTTAAAAAAATCTATTGATTAAATCCCTTAAATTTAAATTTACAGAACAGTCTCGCCAAATTAAATTGTTAGAAATGGAATTCGATCAAATGTTTTCTGATTTTAAAAATTTTGAATTACTATTCTGTTTCTTAACTTCACCTCTATCTATCGATATTGTGATTGTTAAGGAAAAGTTACAAATGGAATTAATTGAAATTTATTGTGATTCTTCGCTGAAGCAAAAATGTTTTGAAGTGGGAACCTCTAGATGTTTATATATATTCATATTTGTAGATTAGTTTCTTAAAATGTTATCAGTTTAAGAAACCGCGTACAATGGCTAAGTTCGTTATTTATGCAAGCAACCATTTTCTTTAACAATAAATAACAGAAATTCAGAAAGGTCTAGATTAAATGATCAACATTTATCAACATTTTTTAAAAATTACATGAGTTCAATATGTTCAACTAAATTTTGCTGACTTGCATTGAGAAAATAAGAACAATATTAACACTAAATTGTATTTCGTATAATAACTTTAATTTTTTTTATTATAAAACAATATAAAACATTTATAGTTTAAGAAACAAAATGAAATATTAAATAATTATGTATGTATACTATATAATACATTGAGTTTTATAAATATAGGATATAATGATTCTAAAAATCCTGTTTTATTAAATTTTTGAACATTGGAAAAACATGCGGCCCTCTACTTAATATAAAATAGCTCATGTGGCCCGTGATATCAAATGACTTTGACGTGCCTGCTTTACAGACACCATTCTGAAATAGAGGAATGCAGTTTCTTTTCTAATTGAAAAACAAGACCATATATTGCAAAGTTTTACAAAGATGGCTTGCGAGTGTTATTGGTTGACAGCTGAGAGGGCTCTTTGGATCTTTTTCAGGTTTCAGCTAGGGGATCACTATCACTCCTTGCCCCTGACACAAATACACCTAATCCTTCCATATTCAATTTAATAGATACAGGAAACTTAGCAGTTAATGCTTGTTCAAGTGGCAAATCATTTCATTGGAAATTCCATCAGGACCTGCAATTTTATTGTGGGCTACAGTTATAAGTCAGAGCCTTGTTACTACCTGAAATTGATTAAATCTTAAATGCTAGAAAAGTAGCTCTGTAAGAATAGGAACTTGACTCGCTAGCAAAAGTTAGACTAATAACAATGGCCATATCAACAGGTGATGAATAGATAACTTAGAATGCCACCCTGACTTTTGCCTTCAAAGGTTCTTGGTGTTAAGTACTTGTACATCCCACTTTATAATGAAATGTCGATCTGCACAGACCTTTTGGTCCAACATAAGTTTTTTTATCAGTCGACACATTCAGCAAATCAGTAGCTGAGATCATTTCTTGAGAGGAGTTTAAACTGCTGTATGGAGTGAATGTCACATGAAAATAAGCAAACATTTAATTTCACAAGGGCTGAAGCCTTTACGAAAGACACCACTTCCAGGAATAAGTCCACGAATACATCATTTAAATAGTCTTAACAGACCCAACACTGGCTGTTTGAAGTAAGAAAGGTAAAACATTAGCAAATGTTTTTTTTATTATATAAAAAAAAAATCTGGATACAGCACTCCAATGAATACTCCAATGAAGAAGAATTTTTTGGGTTGGTGGTGGGCCCATTAGTGTTTATAGATGTTTATTCTAGTTCACTCCCACCCACCACAGAGTCCAACAAGGGGAGGCAACCTGCTGGTGTATTCTACAGGTGTCAGGTTCAGCACTTACACCAGAGGTAGCATTGAAGTATAGCATTACAATTTCGGATTGTGAACCTTTGGTTCACCCTAGGACCCCTAACTTCAATATTAACCCTAAAACAACTATTTGGGACTCCAATAGAAACTTTAATTAAGTTTCTATTACAGCCCCATAGAAGCAATCCCTAGCCAATTGACAGGAGCAGGCATATTTCAGCCTCCTGTTTGTAGAGGAGCCTGAGCCAAAGGGCATGCAAAAGGAACCCTAGACTCCACTTCCCTCAGCAAGATAACCATACACTACAAAAATGTGGGTCAGACTGATGAACAAGTCTCGATGTTGTTTTAAGACACAAAAAAAAAACACACAAAAAAAAACGTTTACTTTACAATGCTCAAATAAACAAACTGGAATAAAAATACATAATTGAAATGCTCTCAGAAACAACCATTAACTGAAATTAAAATTGAATAGAAATTTGTAGCAGAGACACTAAAAAGGCAAATTTTTTTCCTCCTTTTAAAATATTCCACTCAGATACATTAGCCCTCTATATTCACTCAAAGATGAGCTCCCAGAGAGGTTAGAAGCAGAAAAAAATGGGACATTTGATGATAAGAAGGATTACTATGATAGCCCAGGACCATGACACCCATCCGTGTTAACCAAAGATAATAAACCGCAATGGAAAAGGTAAAGATCATTAGGGCACCTGTACTTATTTGAAGAAGATGAGCCCTGGGGTTAAAATAATCAAAAGAGCATTTTAAAAAAAAATTTTTTATGCAACATCATATTTGGACATGACTGCCATCGGTCTAAGATGGGTAGCCCAATACAGTTCAGAAACATAATACAAGTTATAATGAATTTTAACAGCATTAGCAGCTGCTATGACACCAAATTCAAAACAAAAGACCAAAATGGTCTCCACACGTCTTTAACATGACATAAAATGCAAACTGGAGAATCTTCTGAACAAAATAAGTACTGGTGTTTTGTGAAGTAGTCATGTCCAGTTTTAATTATGGAAAAAACACAAAAGGATAGCTCATGGCAACAATTTGGTGACATTAACAGCAAATATCATTTAAAAAGAAAGCAAGATATTTAATGTTCCCTTGAATAAGACTGCTACACATCTGTTTTCCACTGATATGGTGAGGTTATCAATAAGACTTTAGCAAATACTGTTCCATTCTTCAAGAAGTACCATCTTCATGTAATGGATAGTAAAAGGAGGTGTAGGTCATACTGCAATGCATCATCTGAATGTCAAATATGCTTGATTAGGGTTTAGGTTAAGAGGACATGCTGATCACTCTTTATGCTGCAATGTTTTAATTTCCAAGCATGTTTTTCTCGAGTTGAACTCTAGCATTATCATGCATTAAAAGAAAGGTATCGCAATATGCTTCAGTGTAAGGTATAGTCTTAGAATCTCATCAGCATGTGTTTAGGTCATCAAATTGCACTTCCAAATGATATTCTGGTCCCTATATTCCACTTACGCAAATTTTAGGCCATGTTTTTTTCCAAATAAAAAACGAGAGTAAGAATACTTTTTTGTTCTCTTTTGTTGTTATAATATCATGGCATGATTCATAAGGTGCAGATTTGACTGCTGTGGCATTAAGATGTAAGTACCTCCAAGTCTCTCTATTATTCACCAAGCGATGGACTTCAGAACATCATAATGCGGCAGTTTCAAATCCCCTCTCCTCAAAACAGAAACTAAGTGATTACATGTTACAATTAAAGTAGGAGGAGGGGGGGGGGGAGTTTCCACAAAATCCTTGATTTTTGCACATGTATCTCCTTTTTTTTCAATTCTAGATGTCATGAACATCACAAAGTTTTCTGCTATGCTACACTATGAATTACTTACGTATTACATATCATTGCAACAATCGCCAACTCTATTAATAACTCGCCAAATTGGCAACTCCAATTTCCCATGTGTGATACATGCTGAATTGGCATCCATGTGCTCTGTTTCATATAATGTTGCAAATAGGTTGCCATAATATGTAAGTACCAAAGAAAGTTTTGACAGCACTTAGCAAAGCATGCAAGTCCTAATTTTTTGACATCACATCCCTGATGTTAAGAAGTCCAGAGGCCGAGTGATAGTGTATTGTGCTCCCTCACCACAGGTCCAGGAGGACTCAGTCTTTCATCTCTTCAGTGGATTGATAAATGAGTACCAAGCTTGCTTGGGGATTTTACACTGGGGGTTTCGAATCAGAGTGACCACCTGACAGGCACATCTGCTCATGGACCTCTGTGCCCAAGATCATGAAAACTGAGATGGGCTCAGTAGGCCTTAGCCTTCTATCGGCTGTTGCACTACTGAGTTTATTTTATGATAAAAAATTGAAACAATTCCGAAGAACTGGGATGAGACTAATTTTGGTACTTATGTATTAGCGTCACTGTAGTCAAATTGGGGCCACACGAATTGTGCTCCCACCAAAATCTGTGACAGACTGGTTTTTTCATATAAGTTAGAATCTTTGTTGTTTTGATATCAAGACACGATTTGCGTGACACCAATTTTAATGCAGTGACACTAACATGCAAGTACCCTAATTTTTAAGTATAATATTTTAAAGAAACATCCAAATATTCTTTAATGAACTAATTATCTGTCAGATAGTTAGAAAATGAGAAATATACTTCATTTCAATATTATAATATTAATAATCAAAAGTCATGAGAAACAAAAGTAAGATTTTATATTTATTGGTGAAATTGTCAAATCGGCCACTGGTCCGCCAAATTTAGAAAAACCGCTAATTTGGCACATTTCAGCGTGTTGTGTTTTGGAGTAGCAACCCTATTGCAAGATGATCCGACTTCTTCACTGATACAATTCCAAAAGGGTTACCAGAGTTGGCGCACTTATCGATTTGGCGAGAAAACACTTGGCAGGATAAGTGGTCAATTCAACATATTTATTTATATTATACAAAAATTGTCAAAACACATGCAAAAACACAGGTGATCGATCTATACAACAAAAAAAGGTATAAGTTCTTAAGAAGAGCAAATTCTCATAAATAAATTACTTACTTCAAACATTATAATTGAATTGATTGTGACATGAAATATGACATAGACATTGAAGAACAGGAAAATATGCTTGAGCTTCAAAGAATCTAAAAAGAAACAGAGTTTTACAATGTGAACTTATGTCATTAAAATTTATGGAAATTAAATTGCCCCAATAATAAGAGTTTCTGCAAAAAAACAACATGTTCCAAGTCAAAATATTTCAAATTACTGTAGGAAAAAATTAACAAAACACCGAAATCCCAATAATGTATTTCAGAAGGAATTTAATTAATTTTGAAGAACTATTTGAGAATCCATGAAATATTATTATAACTGCAAATATTCCTTATCATTTTTAAGATCATAATAGTAAACAAAATTATTCTATATTGAATCATTATATATTCCGTTCACAAAGAACGTTTGGATATTAAAAATTAAATGAAGAAAAATATCAGCATATTATTAATTATATAAATTTCACATAGAAAAGAATAAATCAAAATAAAATGGAAAAGAAAACTTAATTTCGAAAGAGCTGATTGTACTTACACTATGAAGCAATAACTAAAATTCAACCAGATCTGAAAAACATGAAAATGTTGTTTTATTAACAAATGTTTATCCAATGCAATCCATTTAACTTGAAGACATTTTCAACACCGTGTCAGTTCCCCACTTTTCAAAAGTTTCGGAAAAACAACAAACCATAATTAATTGCAGAAATATACAATCATTGTTTAGTTGTTTAAAACTTGATGACACGCTTACGATTTCAAATACATTAGGCAGTTATTATCAATGTATATGAATTTTTCGTATTTTGAATTTCTCACTAAAGGTTAAAGATTTATTTAAATGAAATAAAATACTGATAAAATTACATCAATATTCTTCTTCTTCAATAATCATAGATTCCTTTTCATGTCTAATACTGTTGATCGTGGAGCCTGATCAAAAGTCCTAGTGGACTCACAACTACGGCAAATGTTTTTTCAAAGATATTACAATAATTTTGCTAATCTTTTGGGAGATGAAAATTACTGAAATGAAGCATTTTGTAATTTCAAAGTCATTTTCGTATTATAGTACCTAATATTCCCCCCCCCCCTTTAAACACTTATTTTGCGTTTGAATTGTCTTTTTCTCAATTCGAAGGAAAAAATATTATGAAATTTGAAATACATAACGAATCTTGAAGTTCAAATAAAATCAATGAAAAATTTCAAAATTGAATGATTAACACATCAATTTTGTGGATGACTAGACTCCAGAGATTCAAAAAACAAACCACAACAAAAGGATCCTAAAAGTTAAGAATTTTTTCCACATTCTTTACAGAAGAAGACGACAACAACAAATATGACAAGCTGCGAAAAATGCTTAAATGTTTCTGTTGAAAATATAATTTGTGCATGCTTATAAATTTCATATTAATTTTCACGTTTCTAAATTTATTTTTTCAAATAAAAGAAATGCTATCTTCAGAATATTTATATCAACACTTTCTGTGATTATCATGCTCAACTAATGAAAAGAAACATCTTATTTATGAATGAAATACCTCATTCCACGAGCTATCGGAATTCGAAATTACAATGTGAAATAAAACCAAGTGTTCTTTCTTTTGTTTTGAAAAACTAATTGTTTCGAAAATGCAATAATTCTGTGATATATCTATGTGAAGAGTTGAAATCCATGCGTCAATTAATTGCAACTGTCAGCAGCAATGACCGACATCAGTTGTGAGTGTTTGTTTGTCATAAAAACTTTTGATTTTACTCCTCCGTCCATGTGTGTAATGCGAACTCGTCATTGATTTGAAATTAAAAATTAAATTTTTAGTAAAATTGGCTGTGTGTAACTATTTGCTCAATGAAGAAACATGATTTCGTTATGAATCGCAGACATTCCAGTGTGTTTTAAATGTGTGAGAAGATAGATAATCAGACATTCCATAAGAATAAAACAAAATGAAAGTAACAGTTTATTTTGGAAATGTGCGTGTCATTGTACCGTGTGGCAAAGGAGATATTCTGGTCAGAGATTTAATGGATTTAGCCATCACTCGTTATAAAAAAGCAACTGGGAAGGTAAGTGTGTATTTCTCTGCTAATGATAGAACAGTTTTTTCATTCATGTACAAGAAATGTTATGAAATAGTTAGTACAAATATGATAAGGTACATTTCAAAAATTAGTGGGTGGGGCCCATATTTATAAATGAGTATAAATATATGGTAATAATATTGGAAAAGTGTCACAAAATTAGGTGTTAAGTATATTGCCTGTGTTATGGCATTAAATATCATTTGTTCTAAATGTTTCTAGCTTGAATCAAAAGTTTTCAGCATCACCAATGGTTTGCATTATTATTCAAATTTAATTATAAAAAGTATGTACTTAAGTTCTTTTTTTTAAAGATTTGATATCAATTTGCACTGGCAAATTCTAGCTGTTTCTTGCTAGACAGTCTTTGCTATAAGTTTAGCAGTGCTATAATCATCTAAATTGACTAGTCAATTTTACTTTCAGTTATTTGTAAGAAAGCATTCTTTTTCTCAAGCCTTCGCTCTGTTTTAAGCAAATTTTTATCTTATGGAAATTTTTTTGTACTTATTTTTCAAAATCTACACAGTTGAATGTAAAATGAATTCAGGCCCTTTGATGTGACGTAACATTCAGTTTTGAGACAATTCAGTGTTTTTTTTAACGAGGCCTCGCACATTGTATGGGTATCTACACATGGTACTTACATATTATCGCAACCTATTGGCGACATTATATTAAATGAAGCATGTGATTGCCAATTCAGTGCAGACAACACATGCGAAATTGGGTCTTGTGGTAATATGCAAGTACTTTATGCACTTGTTGAACTTGTAATTTCCAAAGATTTTGAAAAGTAATTTAATGCAATTAATGGACATTTAGTTTTTTAAAGGATGTAAAAAAGATATTGCCATGGAAATAATCACTGATATGACTTAAGTAGATCAAATTTTGTTTAAAGGTAACATGAATGGACTGTCTTGCGAAATTTGTCTGGTGATCATGACCATAATGTATTATTTAAAAATATAGCAGATATAGTTGTCCTGTTTCTAAATATTAATTGCTTTATGTGGCAAAACTGAGAAATCCTTTTGTTAGGTAGTATTTTCTTTCTCTGCAATGCTGTTACTTCTTTTCCTGCTCTGCTATAATTGATACTAAGTTATATTTAGTTTTCTCTTCTATGGATTTTGTACCTCTTTAGCTGTTGATAATCACTGGGATACTGACTATGGAAGTAACTGTTCCTCAGTGTTAAAAATGTAATATTCTTATTAACCTCCTTTACAGAGGGCAACACAACATATTCTTTTACCACAAGAACATTTAGACACGCCCATTATTTGTGTTGCATTTTATTCTGTCCATTCTTTATACACTTGTCTACCAAGTCATAATCTATAAAGATGACAATGTATGCATTTTTAGGAAGCATTTGATATTAGTCATTTTAAATTTTCATCTTTTAGTATTTTTGAGTTCTTTGAAAAGTATCATTGATTAGAATGCTATTCAGAACTATGAAGAAAATTGGGTTTAAATGAAGAAATTATTCCTTATCTTTTCTAACTGGGAATGACAGTTAATAGTTTAAATCAAAGGTTCTCAAATTTTGTGTATCCTGTGGATCCCTTTTTATACCAAAAATTTGGCCATGAACTCCAAGTGAAATAACTTCATTTTTAAATGCATTACAGAAGAACTATGAATTTAACTTTGATCTCCTGAATGGTACATGTTGATATGAAAATAAAACATATATATAAAACATTGAAATATCTGGAGTAGTATTTATTCCAATTGTAACTTTTACTTTAAAATCCAAAAACACATTTTGTTTCAGCGAGATGTGTAAATCTGATGGGATGAGATTGGTTGAATTGTCGAATCGGCCACTTATCCCGCCAAGTGTTTTTTGCAACATCGATAAAAGCGCCAAATCTGGTAACCCTTTTGATTTTTGTATCAGTGAGGGAGAGCGTGGATGGTGTTGTACTAGGGTTGCTACTCCAAAACACAACATGCTAAAATGCGCCTGCGGACCAGTGGCTGATTCGACAATTTCACCGTGAGATTATCTTCAGATCTGTGTTTGTGAGTAATAGTCATAAGTTTCTAAAACCACTAATTTCGAATTGATTTCTGTTTTTCTTGATGGGACATAACTGCACTAAATCCATTTTTTACTAAATAGGAAGATGGGAAAGCAATCAACAACTTCTGTATAGCATTCCATAATAAAAGATATAAAATTGGTATCTTTTTTGATGTAGCCAGAATATATTGTTTCTTTGGTCAAACATTGATTTAAGTTTCTAATTTATGGATAATGCAATAAATTGCTCCTCTATTAATATGGATTCATCTGAGCATGTTGGTTTGTTTGGAAAATAATGCAGCACCCAATCGGGGATAACCAAATAAAGAATATCTTCAAATCTTTGGCTGAGATTAGAATGAAGAGCCATTAAAAGTTGATTGTCTACAAATATTTGTCTCGTTTATGCAATTTTTAAAGATTTGAAAGCAGACCTCTCTCCAAATTTTGTTTGCATATATATAAGAAGTTTTTCAACTAATGCAAGTATACATATTTAGTTTTGATTAAATTTAACTTGGTAACTTTGCCTTGGTAAAACTGGCTGCGGTAGCCAAGTGGTTTAGGCATCAGATCATGGCTAGCATGTCATGAGTTCGATCCCAGTACCACTAAAGACCTGCTGTGTAGGGGAGTGATGCATGTTAAATCTGTCAAGAGCTCAAACGTCCTCACGTTGGTGTGGTAGGTAGGAGAGGGGGCGCCAGCTCAGGTGTCATCCACATCACTTGACCATGGTTCAAAATTACGCGGACCGTCGCCAAAAGCCCTCATGTTGCTAAATAGTGCAACCTTAATATTCACTCACTCACTCGCCTTGGTAAAATATTGCAGCCTCAAACTGGTTTCATTAAGTTTGGAAAATAAGTTAGTCATAATGTGCTTTGTAATTTTTTGAATTAATTAAATTGAGTTGCAAATTGTCTTTATTTTCTTGGAATCCCATAATTAAATCAAAAGAAGTGCAAAAAATCGATCCAAACATGCTCTTTTAGACTACCAACAAACCTCCATGTTAAGTACTAAGCTATTATAATCTTCATAATTTGCCAAACAAAGTTGAATAAACAATCTCCTATTTAAGGCATTCTTTATGATTTTATTACCTGCTCTAAAGGCATGCAAGCATTCACTAAGATTTTTGACAGCTATTAATGACACTATGTACAGAATATATATTTGGTATAAACAATTGACAAATAATTCTTATCAAATTTTTTCTACCTTAACAAAGCTCACATAAGCTAAAAGTAAGGCTTTGTTTTCTGGAAAAGTTGACGCATCAACCTGTATAGAGAATTCAGTAGTGACGTACTATCGCAACAATGCGAACTTCAAAGAAACTTGCTAAGTTGGCAATACCGATTTCACATGTGTTGTACACACTGAATAGGCAAACATGTGATTTGTTTCATAATGTCACCAATACTGTTGCAATGATACATAAGTACCGAGAATTCTGATGTTTTTAAATACTCTCATGGAAAATCCTTTATACCTGTGTCTTCTTATAGTCTAGAGTAGGTTTATGTAGCTTGGTGTGTATTACTTCACTTACAATTGGTAGAAAATAATTTTTTTACCATTAGTGTTCTGCATTCTGTACTGCGTAACTTGTAAAAATATGTTATAACAACAAAATCCATTGTCATTGTGCTGAGATGTTATTGCTAAGAGTTTTCACACTTTTAGTGTTTTTTCGAATATTTTTCTGTGACTTTTTCGAAGAAAGCTAAATTGATCTCTTTTTGTTGCTATAGGCCAGGGGTTTTTAATCTTATTCCCCATCTGGGCTGATCTGACAAACAGGAAATTGCTGGTGGGCGCAGTTCATATAAAGTATAACGATTCTTAATATTTCTTTATTTTAATGCAATCATAAGCATTATAAACAATATCCTACACTAAAAAGGTAACAAAATATTCAAAATAGTTGCATTTAGTGCTTGTTATTCTCTAATTTTTCAAAGTCAAGCATATAAGATGATATTCCCAATCTTATAGCATCTTCGAGATTGCTATCATTAAGCCGAAATCTGATTGTTGAGTACAATTATTAAATGGCTTATATTTGATTTCTAAAAGTAAGATTAATCTCGCGACCACACGAAAAATCGTGGCCGGCCGCGGGTTGGCCATGGTTTATATTGATATAGTCTACAGCAGACAGTTGCTAGTGCACAAAAATAGTTTTGTGGGCATGTGGTTAAGAACCCCTGCTATTGACTTTTGTCAGATGTTCCTTAAACTTAAAATGCTTCACTGATTCGTGTGACAGCATGTTGTTCCATAGAATGCTCATGGGTAAAGTACTTCAACATTTAAGCTGTTGTCATTGACAGCTGCTTGGAGTAAGTTTATTTGTAGTGTTTGCCTTCGAGTCCATAGATGATGCTTTGCATGCTTTGGATCAGTGTTTCTTAAACTAGGGGTTGCATCCCCAAATGGAGTCACTAAAAGTTTTATATGGATTGTAAAACCCTTCAAAATTGCTGTTTAAAATATCACTCATTTGCACTAAAATCATAAGAATGTGTTGAGTTATCTACAGATTTGGGGTACAAATTGATTTTAATACAAAGTCCTTAGAAGATTTTTGTTTAGCAGTTGCAAAAGAATTTTAAATGTTTTTTTTTAAACCACAGTACAGTATCTTTTACCTTTTTCTACAATTTATTTGCTTTACATTTATTTCACAACAATTTCATCTGTAACAACTATAAAATAAAAGTGTCAATCAAATCTAAAGAGTATTGAGGAAATACTTCGTCCGGTGGTGTTGACTATAATTCCAAGATTTAATAACATAAAATATTAAACACATTCTTCCCTTTGATACTTAAATTCTGCATATGACATTGTTAAAAAATGTTGATGAGCTGAGAAGTGAACTCAAAATGACTACACTTAACAAATAGAATATATAGGTTATGTATAATTTACCATGTAATTACATTATATGTTAAAAAAATTTTTTTTGACTAAAATAAAATTTATGTAACATGATATTCAAAGTAAAAACTTATTGTGGATGTTTATTATTGTGTAAAACCATTATATAGTGTAAATAAAACTCATATTGAAGTATCCAAGAGTGTTAACTTTGCTCAAAGCTTATGGAGTTCCACAAAATTTTTGTACAAAAATAGGGTCACCACCCCAAAAAGTTTAAGAACCCCTGCTTTAGAGGAGTGAGACAAAGAAATCCCTAGTCAGGCTAGCCATTAAGTGCTTTTATTTGTGTTCTCGACGTGGGGGAGAAGGGGTTGCTGCAAAAACCTTTTCTTATGGAAGGAAGTTGTCTATGTTGATGAGCTTTCTTAGTGATACATAGAGGAGGTTGTTTTCCAGCCATTACTGCAATTGATATATGTACTCCTGTGTTAGAAGGTTTTTCCATTTACATTGTGGGCAATCTTGTTGAGATGGGTTTTGAATCACTAGTCATGAGGCATTGGAAATGCTTTACTCTCCATGTAATGAATGCATTATCCACCAGTAGTGTGTTAGGCTGTACTGCCATCTAGTGTTCAATTCTGGATCACCACTTCTACATTTTGTTGTGTTGGTGATGGAGGGAGGATGAGTGAGATTGGGAACAGGGAAATTTGAACTGGCCACCTTTGGGTCTGAAGTGCATGCTTTAGATTATGGGGACAAAAAGCAATCCATATTTGGCCAATCATGAAATACTTTTATTCTTGTTCTTTGTTGTTTGCAACTTGCAGGAGAGGGGGTTGCTGCAGTACTATTTCCGGGTAACAAAATAAGTCATGATTTAAGTATTCAACATTTGCATTTTTCATTGAATCACTTATACTGTTACTTGAAGAAAAAGGACTTAAATGTAAGGTATACGAAAAAACCTTTTTTTTTTTAATACTTTGTTTTATTTTGAAAATAAAATGTCACAAAGTTCTGCTTGCATAAATTAAATTATTTAAGGAAACATAATTTTGAGTATCACATATGCATTTTTGAATACACTCAGTCTGGAAAAAATAGGCAACAAATGCAAATAGTTTTTAAAAAAGGAAAAAAAATTAGGTTGCAATGAAATTTTGATGAGTTATTGAACAGATGCAGAGGCAATTTAAAAAAAAAAAAACCAGAGGAACACCACAACTAGTTTTCAAATTAGCAGTATAAACAATGATATCCCTAACATGTGATTAAAAATGTTAAGTTACGAATATTTATCAGTAAGGCATGTGACCACCTCTATCGGAGGTAAGGCTTAACAGTGATGATCCATACCCATAAGCAGGTTGTCAATTAAGGTTTTGAATTGCACAGAACAGAAAGATGTCTCCTGATCATGTCCAAGACAGGCTTTATTGGGTTCCAGTCAGGCGAACATGCTGGCCATTTCATTCAAAGCAGTGTTTCAAGTTCCACATATTGGTTGACTACTTGAGCTCTGTGAACTCTTACATTATCATTCATAAACATAGCTACTAGATATGGACGAACATATGGGTTGAGGATTTCATCCCAATTAGTACAAGGGCGTAACACAGATTATTAGCCCTTCCCTGCAAAGTCTAGATTATGGCCCCAAACTGGATCTTACAAAGGATTGCAAAACCATAACCTTTGAGCCCCCTATAATTCTACTCCCCCCCCACAGCATGCGGGAATGTATTTTACCCCACTGGATTAGTAACTGCTATCACTAAACTGAGACGAAAGATGTGGAAATTGGATCAGCAACTGGCTGATATTCCTGCCTAAACCATGATACCAGCATGACTGTAACTGTGTCTTCAGTGATATTGTGAACTCTTGTAGTTTTCCAGATATATATTCATTGGGAATCATTGTTTTTACAGAATTGGGACTCGTTAGTGAACAGTACATTATCCCATTGCGGTGATGTCCAGTGGATTTGATTCAGAACCCACTGTAGCCTAACTCTTCTGTGATACATTAATAACACCTAACTGATGGTCGTGTGGAATATAGATGATTTTCATGCAGCTGTTTGCAAACAGTTTGTTAGAATCTCGTTAATTCTAATGACATTCGTTGCAATGTTTAAAGAGTGGCCGCGGTAGCCAAGTGGTCTAGGCATCGGATCATGGCTAACGTGTCATGAGTTCGATCCCAGTACCACTGAAGACCCGCCGTGTAGGGGAGCGTTGCACGTTGAATCTGTCGAGAGCTCAAACGTCCTCCCGTTGGTGTGGCGTGGTAGTTAGGAGAGGGGGTACCAGCTCAGGTGTCGTTCGCGTCACTTGACCATGGTTCAAAATTACGCAGACCATCGCCAAAAGCCCTCATGTAGCTGAACAGTGCGATGTAAATATTCACTCACTTGCGCAATGTTCGAAGAAAGTTGACGGGTTAAACTCTTGGATAATGCTGTGCTTGCAGGCACAGATAACAGTCCTTGTGGGCATTGTAATCCTTGGACATCTGCTGCCAAGTTTTTGTGACACTGTATGCTCATTTTGACTGATTTCACTTGCAGCTGATGATGGAAAGATAAACATTTAAGGCTTGGGCAATCTCTACCGGCTGTTTCCCAAAATAGATTTATACGATTGCACACCAGCTATGCCTTCACTCAAATGCCATCAGCGACTCATTTTCAGTAGTTTGGAATAAATAAATGTGTACCAAACAGTGCAATGAAAGAAATAGCAACTGCTGAAATAAACCTGTTTTTATATCTATTGCGTTACACAGCCCTATATGGATATGCAAATATTTGACTGCATAACCACAGTGAAATGCTGTTACATTTCACTGCAAAATACATATGCAAATTTTGTTTCTACAACCTTTCTTCTTGAGTAACCTTTCTTCTTACTGATAAATTGAACTTTTACTACTTTAGCACTAATACTAATATTTTCACTCATTTTTTCATAAGGGTGCAATTCCATTCTGAAGTCTTCAGCTTGTAAAATGTTTAAATGTATGGGCAAATAAGGTAAATTTTTTCTCAGTAGATAATTACAAGGAGAAAAGGGAGTGATAGTTTTTAGTAGATATAATTATTTTTTTATTAATAACCCATACAAGCAAAAGTTAAAGAACCCAAATCGTCTATTCAAAGAGCCATGGTTTGCCGACCACTGCTCTATCTGAAACTAACACATTTTTTCCATTCATTTGTTATCTTGTACACTATCTGTGTTAGTCTTACTTTCTATTCCTTTTTGTTGCTGTTGAAAATGAGCAGGAAGAGAAATTTATATGCAGCTAATTTCAAACTACAAATGTTTGTTTGATGAAAATTTTAATAACAGAATGGCTATTTAGCATTTCCCTATAAATGAGAAGCAAATTTGAGTGTAGATGAAAAGTATTTCAAATTAGCAGATGGCCTATTCAAGGGAGGAACCAACAGATTTTTAATTTTTAGCTTAAAGATTATGCTTTGGCATTTTCATCTGTTTTTAAAAAAATATACCTTTGCTCAATAACAGGAGTCTGTGTACACCGCTGGTGTAAGGGATGGATACTTACATATTATCGCAACATTCCAACTACCTTCAGCAAGATTCGATCATGTTCATTTAGATCTCGTAGGACCTCTGCCACCTTCAAACAATTGCGAATACCTACTCACTTGTATAGATCGTTTCACACGATGGCCTGAGGCAATTCCCATTTCCGACATTTCTGCTGAAACTGTTGCACGTGCATTCATTACTTAGTGGATCTCACGCTTCGGTTTACCTTCCATCATCACGACTGATCAAGGACGACAATTTGAAAGTAATTTGTTTTCTTTGCTTACCAAACTCTTAGGTGTCCAAAAGATCAAAACGACCCCATACCACCCTAAAAGCAATGGAATAGTCGAACGATTTCACCGATCTCTGAAACAAAGCCTCAGATGTCATGCACCCACGAAATGGACCGAATCAATTCCATTGGTTTTGCTCGGACTCCGAACCGCATTAAAAGAAGATCTACAGTGCACATCAGCCGAACTGGTTTATGGTTCAACTCTGAGACTACCAGCAGAATTTTTCGAAACCCCTTCACTTAACGTTGACCCTCATGAGTTCTTAAAAAATTTACGAGCCGTAATGGACCAACTTAAACCTGTGGCAACTACATCTCATGGCAGCAAGAAAGTATTTGTACATCCAGCTCTGAAGACTTGTTCTCATGTGTTCGTGTGCCATGACGCTGTTAAAAAACCATTACAGACGCCATATGATGGACCTTACCTCGTACTCAAACGAACTGAAAAAATGTTCACAATTGAAAAGAACAGCAAACATTCCACAATCAACATTGATCGCTTAAAACCTGCGTTTTTCGAGAACTCTCACCACTCATCTGCACCAATAATTTCACCGCCACCAGTTGCAGTTCCGACTTCAACAAAGCCAGTACCTGATTCTTCTCCATCGAGTCCTGTGTCACCTACAAATTCTACTACACTACCTTATGTGACCAGATTTGGACGACGGGTTCGCTATAACTCTCGTTACCTCTAACTCTAGTGCTTGCTGCACTATTAGAGGGGGGAGTACTGTGGCGATCCTGCTTTTATCAAGCACGCGAGCTGTGAAAATTATAAAAAATAATTGTTCCACGAATTTATTGTATATCGTTTTTTTTAGTGTAGAAAATAAAAAAGATGGTTTTAACCATGATGGTTCTTAATGTGTGGATCTGACTTAACTACCATAACTTTTATCTTAACTATCTTTTAGCAACCTTTCTTAATTAAAACATCCCCACAGTGACATCACTTGAAATGAAGCACATGGTTGCCAATTCAGCGTGTACGATGTATGCGAAATCGGGATTGGCGAGTAATCTTGAACGTTGGTATTGTTGCGATAGTATGTGAACATCAAGGGATGTTATCAAAATGAAAGAAATGCAGCACAGGATCATCAACCTACATTTCATGCTCTGGAAGAAAAATTCACCACATGATGATCTTATTCAATCATTTCTTTTAGAAGAAAAATTCCATTCAAAACACTCAGTTAAAAGATTAAAATTACATGCACATAACTTTAAAAAGAATGTTTTTTTTTAAAAAAATTGTTTTTGAAATTAGAGAATTTGTATATAAATAAGTCCCCTCCCCCTTAATTTTAAAGAAGTTCCAAGGATTATCACAGCTTATGCACACATGGGAATATACAATGACATTTGTGCCATAATGTTTTGCCTTTTTTTTTTTTACCAAAATACTCCAAAGCCTGTTAATTTTATTAAGTGATTTGTGTAATTTTTTTTCATGTTGTGTTTTGAGAATTTTTTGCTGTAGAAACTGCTGTAACTGGGTAGAAATAATTCTATAAGTATTAGCGGGAAAGAATAATTCCTATGCATAATTGTGCATTCTCTGTTGGATTGTTTAATAACTGCATACATTTAAGAACAATACAAGCTACAGTTTATTTTGCAATGTTTAGATCACTTTAGAACGATAGTTATTCACATTTAAAAGTAATTTTATGAATCTACGAAATGCATTTAAGCACTTAGCAAATGTTTTCTATATTTGTACATTAAAGTAATTTTGATAAACAGTGAAGGTTTCTATCGGTTAACATCCCTGGCAAAATTGTAGTGGCTTACTACATGTAGTCAGAATTTGGAAAAAACTAGAATTTTTTTGTAAAATTAATGTTAATTTATTTTTAAAGTCCATCTACTTTATTCATTCTTCAGCCATTTTCATGGAACGTGATTTATTCCTTTATTTTAAAGCCTTTTGAATTGATTTAATATTCAAATGGTATAAATTTGTCTTTATTACATTTATTTTGATTATTGTATGAATGAAATACATTACTTTAAAACAGCTTGGGACAGAAAGAAATTGTAAATAACTTGCAATTTCTTAAATTAATTACTTTTTCTCTCAGCTTTTGTTGCATTGTGATATAGTATGTAATTTCTTTGCTATTGTGAATAGAAATGTTGACTTTTTGCTATGGTGATTTTAAGAAGAGACAGTGTAATTTTTCCATAACTCTCATGATTTCATAGTTTTAATGCTGTATGCTAATTGTTTGATTAATTCATCAATTTATGCATTCAAAAAAGCCCTTGCAACATTGGATTTAGCAGTTAATAGTAGAAAGAAAATATTATGAAATGTGTCGGCAGTTGAGGAGTACGCAGTATCTGAAATTAGTTACCCACAACCACTGCCTCTAACCTAGTTAGGCATTGAGTCAAACTGGGCTTTTATGACAGATATGGGCTAGTCATTCTATGCTATTTCTAATCTATGCCACCCTTCAGCATTTGTAGTGGCTAGAGAGCGGTTTCAACCCAGCAACCCATCACCAGATGTTTTCAGTGGGTAAGAGACCTGGAGAGCATGTTGACGAGGGAAACAGTCACCTTCTGTGTCCAGGTAGGTCAAGACATTACAGGAAACAGATGGTTTCATGTGATCTTGCTCCACTGCCTCACAGACAGCCACTGACTTTTAGGTCTAAGAAATATAACGCTGGCTGTTCATATTACTGATGATGCAAATTAGGTGTTCTTGTTGTGTATCAAATGGCTAGCCATATCATCACCCAGATGCAGGGCTGTATGATTTCAAAATGCAATCAGGCAATCTTGACTCTGCTTGCAAATCCAGTACACGACTAAAGACTACTGGATGTCACTTCTGTATTCAGTTTTATTGGGTGTGCAGTATTGCCATCCTCCATCTCTGTCCTGCATTGTCAAGGGAAACTGCAGTTGTTCACACTGTTCATGCAGATCTTGTGCTGTAAATAAGCCAACTTCCTGACTCAAAGACCGTGGTGTTGCTGTTTGATCCTGCAAGGCCAGCCTGACAACATGTGTCATTTCAAATATTAATGGTGGGAGGCCATTGAGATCCTGTGTGGCATTCAGTATGACCCTCCTCAACCCATTAATTCTATGTTTATGGGTTCAGGAACTTGAATTAAATTAATTCAAGCGTCGAAATTTGGTACCGAGAGCCGCCACTAGATGGTGCCATCATGGAATGGTTCTTTCATTTGGAGACGTAACTGATGCATCATTTCGACTAGTAGCTGCAATGATTTTATAAATTTGTGTAAAATGTTATTTTTAGATTATTTTCATCCGACATTGTTGATTTTTTTTTTTTGCATTTTCAGAAAATTTTAACTATCCAAGTTCTGATTATTATATTTTTAAATTTGATCTTTTGCTTTTCTTTTATATACTAAATGCATATATGTATTGAGAATTAAATTCATTTTGGAATATAGGAAAAATTAAGCTGTTTATTTACTTCGTTGTGAAGCCATTAATTTTTATAAAAACAACAACAACAAAAAAGATGAATATTGTTGTCGCTATAATCATAAACATATGCGGATTCGCACTTAAATTTTTTCGACCAGGTGAAAGTTTAAACCACATTTTCTGAGTACAGCGTTGCAATTGTGGATAAGTAACATCCAATTCAAATGTGTAAAATGGGATTTCTGCTATTCTGAAATTAGATTCCTTAAAACAGGTGTGGACAACTTTATGGCTCGCGGTTTTGGTGGTTAGTGACGCTGACTGCGGTGCCGTAGGGCCTGGGTTCGAATCCCGGAGAAGACATGGATGTTTGTAATTGTATAGTGCCTTCGCGGCATGGGGATTCTCTAAATCGTCGGGCCGCAAGCCCTCTCGTGAAGTTGGTGGAAAGGGAAGAAAGGTGGGAGGCCCTTGACCGCCCCAGGTGTTCTCCCTCACAATTGGGGTGGAACCGAGCAAAATCGTACTGTCACCTACATGGTGCTCAAAGCTTAGGCTAACGACTGGGGTAAAAACTAGCCCTTAGCCTCGATGGATTTCATGGACCTTGATCTGATGCTACTGTCGATCATGTAGCATAAGTTGCAACATTTTAAGAGTGGAGGATACCTTAGGGCCACACCGTTTTAAAATGATTCAATTCATAAAAATTGATAAATATGAGTTAAATAAAATAGTCGCTGTTTTATCTAATTTATTTTTGTGCTGATTTTATATTGTCTATTGCTGCAAGTACATTTAATTTTATATTTTAGAATCATTTTAATCGGACAAATGTACCCTATGGTACCTTTCTACCATTTATTATTTAATATCCAGGAGTGAAATTGTTTAAATTCTCATCACAGCCTGCAAGTTTGTCATCCAATTTACATCTATATTTACTCTTGTCGAATCTTCATGCAAGGAAAACTCTGCTCACAAATATATGTCGGCACAGACATAAAGAACAATTTCCCCACAAATTTCTTTACACGTGAAAATTTTTCAGCTGAAAAATATTTGTAAAAGTCAATGTCATAGCATTAAATATTTTCTTCACGCTGTGATCTAACTTCAAGTGATTAAGTTCAAACTGTAACTCCTCGGGTGCTATATCAACATCAGCAGTAATGGAGCAGATTGAACTTCGGCTCCATTCTTTTTTAAACCCTGAGATCTTTTGTACTCCACTGCAGATGATCTCATTGTAGAAACGCTTTCAGTTACTTTGTTTTCCTAATAGGGAAAAATAAGACGAACCTTTGTTCGTGCACGTAGAATTCTCGGTTCAAAGCGGATTTTCTGCTTTGGCGGGATGATGCATAAAAACTGTTTGCTGGTCGCTAGTTGCCCACCTCTGCCGAAAAGCATTTCACACTTCCATTTCATCCCCTCCCCCTAAATCATAATAGTAGGATAATGGAATGCAGACATAAATTTAGAAGAAAAGTAATGTTTTTATTTTGTTTCAATAGAATATAAAACGAATACTGAGCAGTATTAATAAAAATACTATTCTGTGGGGATCAGGGACGTGCGGGTCTTAAGACTCTTTGAGGCCCTGGGCCCAGATAAGAGTTTTTGAGGCCCTGGACCTCTACGTAAAAGTAGTCCCTACCTGAGATCTTTAAAAGTAGACAGTACATAGCATGCATTGTTAAATACTCGTTCAAACGGTAATTTGAAATAAATGTGCAAGACTCACAATCTTACGAACCTAGGCACAAACCGGTTCGACCGATGGCCGCATTTCGACTAAATGAGTTTAATGATTGTTTATGGTATTAAGCCTAGGCCTAGACATGGACAACGGTCTTGCCACTTTAGCCAGTTGATATTCGGTTTAAAATTCCCTGTGTGTTTTTCGGAAAATATGAACGGAAATAATATTTGACCATTAAAATTATCTGAATCGTAATTTATTAAGATAGTCGAGAACGTAACGAAGGCCCAGTTGGCCCATGCCTTAAGAGGTCCCTGGTGGGGATGCAGAGATAGTTCTTAAATTGCCCTCTATTGCTTCATATCCTACCGTAATTCTACAAAAGCTTTCTGAAAGAGTAGTTGTCGCTTTCCGTACAAATATTAGTTGGAACATATTTCAGTGTTGACCATTTTTAAAATAAGTTTCATATAAGTGTTCGTTCCAAGTTTAAGGACTGGTTTTGTAAATTTATAAAGATAGCATTTTTTCAGCTTTTGGAGGAAGGAGCTTCTCTTTTACGATTGTGACGAAACGATTACTGTTTATGAATTATGAAAAATGTCCAAATCATCTTATGATTTATGGTTGGAAAAAAATATATAGAAAACTAGACACGATTTTGGTTTCGCTAAGTAAAATCTAATAGAAGCCGAAACTTTTGAAAAAATGAGAAACAAAGACACAAAACTGGTAGCCCCCTCAGGGGGCTCACCTTCTTTAGGTGAGTACGGGTGTCACAATCCCGAGGTGCCCTAGTGATCTTTTCCTTTTCCCACGGGGTTTACTGTCTTTGGTAAACACGGGCTTCACGAACCCGGGGTACCCTAGTGATCCTTCTCTATTTTAGACCCTCTTTCTTGTCATTCAATTCATTCTTTCTTTCTCTTCCCGTCTAGACCACAGATATTAAAACAAATGTTTGGTGCAGTATAGCCGAAATCGGCTCTTGCGCCAATAAATCCCAAAATTAATTAATCACAAAACTGGTAGAAACTTTATAAAAAAAAATTAAAAAAAATTTTTTCGGTGGTAGATGTTAGTCGTAAATAACACTCATGCGATAAGTGTATGATCCCCAACAATGGCGTACACATTAATTTTTCAAGGAGGAAGGGACCAGGGTCGAAATTCTACCATTCTCGTATCATGCTCCTATACGCTGCCCAACATATTCTTTTGATTTTGTCGGTTTTCGGGAACAAATACAGTAAAAAAATTAATTTTTGAATAAAAATTTAGCATTAATAAAATTAATTATTAATAACAAATAATTAAATTTACACAAAGGATTATAATCAATCGGGGAAAAAAATCAAAATCTATGAAGGGGGGCGGGCAGACCCAGTTGCACCACTGATCCCTAATAAATTTCAATGAATATTGTAGCATCTTGTAATACTCAATCCATGAACCAAATTCAAAATTACTAACAGTCAATTTTATAATAGAAAACCATCAAATTATTTTTTAAAGAATTGGTAGCTTTCGAAGACTTTGAAATATGTTAACTGAAGAGATGGTACGAGTTTTTATTTTATGTCGTTGATTGTACCATTGGAAGTATGGATATTTTTAAATATTAGTATGTGAGGGAATAGCATGCTGTACTTATTCAGAAGTTATCATGACACACCCACGTTTTGGATCCCACCTTTGCATCAGTTCCTTTTTTTTTTTTTTTTTTTTTATCTTTTATCACACCCATTTAGATGTTATAATTTTTCACTCTGAATACGTTAAAGAAAAATAAATTCAATCCACAATTTTTTTTGTTTCTGAAGATTGGTTCTACAATCATTTAAGTCATCAGCAGCTTATAAAAATAATTTTTTCTGTTAGTATTAAACTTTTAAATTCTTTGATATTGTCATTCTTAAAAAGATATATACCGTATTTATTCGAATCGAAGCCACACCCCAAATTCTCAACAAATTTTTGTGAAAAATAAAAAATGGTTTATCAATATCCAATTTTATGAAATTAAAATAAATTTAAAATGATTTATATAAGAAGTGAATAATTATTTTACCAAATTTTCAAATACATGCATGAACTTGTAATTATTTTAATTGCCCCATTCACCGTATTTTCCCCCTTCAATTCTAAGCCGCACTCGATTTTCAGTAGCATTAACAGTGAGGGGAAAGTGAGGCTTAGATTCGAATAAATACGGTATATTTAAAATTAAATCCATCCCCAAACCCTTGTAACTTATTGTCAAATATTTTTAGTAGATGATAGTTTTCGATATCTGAGTATAAATGATTTCACTCCTAATATGAAACAAACATGAGTACAAACAAATTCAATGACTCAAAGCCATATTCCTCATTTTTGTTTGCATTTCTTTTTTCTCTTTCCCATTGTACATTTAATCTCTATGCGATGTTTGATAACAATGTTTAATGCTGATTACGGTTATCTGATTGTACAAAAAAATGTGTACTTGCATAGCTTCCTTCGCAATGAATGAAAGCGATAAGACGCAAGAAAGATAACTTTGTTCTTGAGGTGGAGTTTTGTTTTCAATTTGGCGACGAATCCCAATGTAGGTGGACATCGCATTGTGCTATTGATTTGTTCGGTTTGGTGTCCTTGGAAAAATAATATTTGTGGGCGATTTGAACTGGTAACCCTACATGACGAAAAACATGTGTCACACGTAGTTTTAAAACTCCCTATCCATCTTGCTTTGATCCGTAGGCTTAAAGTTTTTTTATTCATTTTTCTGTTTATTTATTGCTGTTATGTGTGGTTTACTGGATTGTTCTTGTTTTATTATTGTCTGGCGAGACGTTTTAGAAAATATTTTTGTAACTTTATGTGTAACTTATTACTTCCAACTTTTTGAAAACAGCCGAGATTGATACTGCCAGATACTGTATTCGAAATTTATTTTTTTTTATTTTTTACTCGAGTAGATTTTATACTCTTTTTTTCCCCCTTTTGAATTTTATGTTTTTTGAAATTTTTTTTATTTTTAAGTATTCTAGAAATGTAAAACTACATTGTGTTAATGTTTTCTAAGTGAAAAAAAAAAATGATTAAATGTGTACGTGCTTTAAGAAGAATCAATTTTGTTGAAAAATTTCCAGCATTTGGAGTTTCTATCTTCCGACTTAATACTATATAACTATGGGTACTATTTCTAAAATTTAGAGTATATATGATGTTTCAATTTGTTACTCCTCGGAACTCCAAAATCTCGAACCAACTTGCTGAGAGTGTATCCAAATTGTTTTAAGAAGTCAGCTGGAAAGTATAATCAAATAGAATATTCTTTTTCTCCCTCCTCCCAGAAACACACACACATAAATAATCTGCTCGCTTGAATTTATAAGATTTGCTTATATTTTTATTCAATTACTTAAAATAATCGTGGGATATAAAAATGCAGGATCTATTAAAAAGGTTCTGGTCTGCTATAAATTTCGAGTATATTTATCAATTTTTTAAATGGAAAAATTAGTTAAGTTATTAATTTTGTCGAAAAATTTGACCTCTTTTTTTTCCCTGATAGCGGAATGTTGCTAGCTGTTCTTAGGTCTGAATTTCTCATAAGCCTTCGAACGTTTAATATTTGTGTGAGAATTAATTTTCTCGCGCTTTCTAGGTAGTTTTTATGTATTTTTGTTGCATGTCTTCACACGGGGAAAGCATGGGTCAGTTCTGGTTTGAAGATCAGAGCATAGAGAGAGATTTTTTATACATTTTTTTTATTTCTTTTAAATATTTCGCATGTTTTTCTTTTAATTCTTAGATGTGAAGGATTTAAGGGACTTGATTCATCTGACGTCATAATCACATGATTATACACTCAACACAAATTCCCACGTGTTTGATCGACTGAGTATTTTGGCGGCATTTTTTTGAATTTGCATCTTTTTTCATATAACAAAATGAAATCCTTTCTTTTCTTTAACTTAAAAAAGATACAATTTTTATTTTTATGCATTGCTTTATAAATATAATTTTTTTTTTAATTTCACATAAATATTTCTTTATTTTTCTTGCAAAATTACGATTTGTAAATTCTCGGAACACCTATCGCGCTAAATTAAGTTGCTTGGCAATCTATTCCAGTCGTCAAAAACACCTATCGCTAAATTAAGTTACTTGTCAATCGATTCCGGTCTCCAAAAGAATTGAACATCGCCAAGCCCCCCCCCCCTCCGCCGTTCTACACTTTAACAAATAAAGTATGAAGGATTTTGTTCAATTGAACGATCCATAATTGTTTGAAACACAGTGTGGCTGCAAACTAATTATGAAACCTAAAAGTATACAGAAACACAAGACACGAGGTCTTGAAGTATAAACCACGCTTAAGTATAAACAGAAGTCTAAACTAAGCTTAAATCTAATACTGTAAACTAAAACTATGTATATATTTAATAACTATACAAAAAACAAAAAAACTAGAAATTTTTTAAAAATATTTAGAGTACTAGAAAAATTTAAAGGATATAAAATTTGAATGTAAGCAAAATCGACAGTACGCAACCACAAGTGTAATACGATTAGCTGTTATTGTTTATTTGATAATCACGTGACAATCGCTAACGATGGCAGCGCTCTCTGGTGAGGAATCGACTTTATTATACGTTTGTTATAATTCATCCATTTATTGATAGACTATGATAATATTTTATGAAAATAATACAATTTACCCTTTTTTTAATGGATAA
Source organism: Trichonephila clavata (assembly GCA_019973975.1). Classification (NCBI taxonomy): domain Eukaryota; kingdom Metazoa; phylum Arthropoda; class Arachnida; order Araneae; family Nephilidae; genus Trichonephila; species Trichonephila clavata. The sequence continues at coordinate 30,804 of BMAO01023815.1, read as the reverse complement.
AAATATATTTCGCTAATTTATTTCAAAAATCGAATTTTGTTATTTATTAAATAGTTACACGATAATTCATTGAAAGGAAATCTTTTCTGCCATTTCTTTTGGGTACGATAGTGAAAATATGCCTTTATTAGTTACGCCCTTAGATAAAAGAGTTGATATGCAAGACAAAACACTGAAAATGAGACTGAAAAGAGACAGTGGAGTCTTAACGCGTGAATCTCTTTCGTGCTTGACCTGGATTCCACGTATCGAACAATTAAAATCATTCGGACGGCAAAAATGGGGTGTAGGCCATCGCACCACGTGTATCACACTTAGCCAGCTTGAAGTTCTAGTTCACATCGGTGAGATAAATGACCGATGATAGAAAACACTAAGTAGTTCGCGTTCTTCGTGAACTGTTTTGTGAGACTTGTTTTTGAGTTTGCATGATGAGTTTAAATTGGTTATGCTATTTATTAAAAAGTATCTTCTAGAGGTCGTCACTTTCTTGGTGGAAATATTTGATCGTGGAATGCATGTTTCGAATTGTATCCATTCGTGTCTGAAAATTCGTGCGTCATGCTTTGAAAACGAAAAAGTTCGCATGATTCTAAAGTGTGCTGTGTCTTTATTTATTTTTTTTAGAATTTATCTTTTTTAGTGTGTTAATTTTCTTTTAACATCGAAAAGATATATTTGATTAATATTTCTCATTTTATTATTTCTAACTTTACAACTTTCACCTCTCTCTCTCTCTCACACACACACACCAAACCTCGTATGTTATCCTTACTTAATTTTAAATACTTGAATTGTCAATTTCTTTTTCTACAAATTTTGGATTACAATTATTTTTATAATAAAGTTGAATAACTTGTATTAAACCGCAGCCGCCCATCCGGTATAGTGGTTAGCGACGCTGTCTGCAGTGCCGTAGGGCCTGGGTACGAATCCCGGAGAAGGCATTGATGTTTGTAAATGTATAGTGCCTTCGCGGCATGGGGGTACTCTAAATAGCAGTCTAATAGCAGCTCTCGTGAGGTTGGGGGGGAGGCCCTTGGCCACCCCCAGGATTTTCTCCCTCAAAATTGGGGTGGAACCGAGCCAAATCGTACTGTCACCTGCATGGTGCTCAAAGCTACTGCTGACGACAGGCATACAATCTAGCCCAATGCCATGGTGCATATGGTGGGCCTCGATCTGACACCGTCAGACGGGTGGCATTAGAAACAACAACAATTTTCAAAAATTTTAGTGGTTTAAATTTGTTAAAGATGAATAAAATATCTCGATAGTTTGTGTGTTTATTTTTTTAAACATGTGTACGCATTGCGTTTATTTTAGGCATTAATATTACCCTATATCAGGGGCGTAGCTACAGCCATATCAATAAGGGGCCCCAACATATGTAAGCAGAAATCGTAAAATCTTAAAGGGGCTCCCAAGAAATGTTTGATACAGGGCCCACTAGGACCAGCTACGCCAGTGTCCTATGTTTACTAATTAGAAAATATTGAATCAGCAAGCAAATTTCAAATTAGCCTTTTATATATTTTTTTAATATCTTCAGCTTATTTTGAATAGATTTTTTTTTTTATGAATATGATTCTATCATAAGAAATCTTCAATTATTTTTAATGATCTGATTTTTTTTTTGTACCCATTGCGAACATCATATTCATATGTTAATTTTTGAAAATTATCTTTTGCTTTTATAATTTGTCGTCGCATGCTATACATACATTAAAATTGCAGACGATAATAATTATAGCTTTAAAAAAAATTAAAGTACCCCATAAAAAAATTCCCATTCATACTATAAGCCAAAGTCACATTATTCAAAAGTAAATCCCTTAAATTGTCGCTGCTGTCGATTGTTAACCGGCTTTTAGAAATCGTCTGCAGTGTTCGCTCCATCACACAGCAGCCGTTGCCCTCGTCACACAAATATGCCCGTCGTCAAAAAGAAGAGCACATACCGAATGGCACACAACTGGTTCACTTCCGCTTCCTGCCCGATATTTCATCACGATGGCATCGAAAGATGTTTCCTATTTTTACCCAAAAATTTGAATGGCAGATGACTACGACTAAATGTCATTAACAACGATTGTGAATTTATTTTGGGTTGATACTTCTGTTTCCCTCATGTTGAATTGGGGGAAATCGTGTACCAAATATTTTTTCTGATATTTCAATGTTTCTAAAGTCTCAAATTTGAGTATTTGGTTTTGTTACGGTTTTTTGAATAATGTTATTTGATTATCGATATGAAGTTGAATAAATTGGATATATATAATTTATTTTAAATTTTACTAGTTTGTAATTAAGAGGAGTTTAAATAGCTTCGATGCGTTTAAATTTGTCATGAAATTATACTAAAGTTATTAAATTTTTTTTTTTTAAAAAAAAATCCTTCTTTTATAAAGTATAGGTCAATTTAACGTTATCGATAACACATCTATTTGAAAAACCTAAAGGACTAAATTCGTGTGACGTCATAATTAAGTAAATGCAAGTCTCCGTGTTTCTAGCCAATCAGTGAACGCGCTTGGCTGTTGCCAACGTTCTCTTTTTACAGAAACTTTTGAAAAGTATTGTCAACAGTAATAACGCACATTAATAAGCAAAATGCATTTGATATAATAATACATGTATAATTAATTTTTTTTTTAATTTTGAGAAACATTTTTTTAATGAATCTTAATATTTAGACATCAATGTCCAATTTTCAAATTTGAAGTTGTATCTAAATTTTACAAGTAGATCAAGCACATGCCCATTGTCAGTTTTGAATTTAGCGCATTGTGGCTCTTTCCAGAAAGTATTTATATTGTTTACATTTCTATTAAAAATAATTAAAATGTGTAGTAATGTTTCTAACTTGAATTTTTGGGTGGAAAGGCGTGGTGAATATGAAATTTTATCTCTATTTAGTAGCGGGATGCAAAGCAAAATATTTGTCATAACTTTTAATGAGAATGAGAAAGCACGATTTCGTTCCCATTCTTGTTATTCATGATACTGCCGTTTTCATTCCGTCTTCCTGTCATTGTAGTGCATTGCTTTATTTTTTTCAGCCTGTTAGAAATTATCATTATAAATGAGGGAAGTACAATTTCATCCGTAAATGTTAAATCTCATTTATTCATTGAAACATTTCATGACTTCGTATTATTATTATTTGCAAACATGTATTAAAAATCGAAATTCCAATGCCTACTTTGCGCATTCGAGGTCTATTCGGTTGAGGAATCCATGTGTAATAATGGGAGGGGAGGGGGGATATTGTTCCTTAAATTCATCAAAATCTTCAAGTTCTTGCGTTGCTTGATAATTAGAAGAATGAAATGTCAGGTCAGTTGTCGGTTTTATCTTCTGATCGTAATTGAAAATCACGAGAACCATCGTTAATCGTCATTTGTACTGAAGCCATCTAAAGTTCTTCATTTGTGGGATGCGAAACGAAAAATTTTAAAAATTAATAAATTACATTCTAATCAAATACGTACTTTTACGTATGCTACATTTCTCAAAAAGTTGGGGATTTAAGCTATTGCTTTTGCCAAATCATCTTAAATGTGTTAAACAGATGTCCACTCAATATCATTGAATCTTGATTAAATGTGCATATATAGTATAAAAAATAATCAGATAAAAAATAAAAAAACTAGTAGTATTCTGTGTTTTATTTCCCTCATGCTGTATGATTAGTCCTATTAATGTACCTGTGCAGACAAAAATTTATTATTACAAATATCATTTATAGTCTCGATTGAATTTACACATTTACGTTACACACTCACGCTATGGAAATAATAATTAATCTCAGCAAAAATTCTCACACATTCACGAAAAGTACGCAGTGGCGCACCTAATGGGGTGGGAGTCTGGACGCCCTTTTTACGATTGATTATATATAATCCTATGTACATAGAGTACGTAAAATTTAATTTTTTAAAATTATTTATTTTAAGTTAATGCTTATTATTTATTCAATAATTTATTTTTGACTGTTTTTTGTTCCCGGCAATCGACAAAATCAAAAGAATACGTTTGGCGGCGTTTTCGATTGTGATACGTGAATTATGCCCTCTGAAAAATTCCTGTGTGCGCCACTGAAAGTAAGAAGAAATCATATTGCAAAATTCGTCAGTGTGCCAACGCGAGAAAAAGGCTAAGAACTGCTATATGATGATATCAATTCATCATTAATACTGTGATGTTAATTCATACCTGTGTATATTTCTAACATTTATAAAAACTTCCAAAATATGATCGTATTTTTTTTAAAAATAATTTATGTACTAAAATGTTTCAGATTCTATGCATTATGACCAAAATTAGTTCTAATCAACTTTGATTTAACAAGAATACTAATTTAATCAGTCAATAAGAATATATGATGGTTAATTTTATGCTATATACGTAAATGTGTACGATTCAACGCAAATTAAAGGAACAATTAAGAACATTCAGCGATTAATACAGTATAGCTTCATGCCGCGTTGCACGGCTTATACGAGGTATACTAATCATGTTAATTTCCTTTTTTCTAAGCAACACTTTTGGGTTTCACGCGTAATACAGTATTAAATTTATGAACTTACTGTTGTTTTCTTAAAATTAAAATCACAGAATATTCGTTGTATTAAAAATTATTATTTTAGAAATCTGGCATTGATAATTTTTTTTCTTTATTTTGTATTCTAATAATTACTTATTCATAAAATTAAAATAGCCACTATAGAAATGTAAGTAATTTTCGCAATTTAAAGTAATGTTTATCAAATTAAATAAAAGTTTATTTTAGGAATCTTTATCAGCTGTTGTGATTATGGGCTATGACATGTATTTGCAGAAAGCATTTTCATTTCAAATTCAAATATTACTGAAAAGTGCAGGCTTCTGCATTGCCGCGTAGCAACCACTTTGTATAGTCATACTGATTTAGAAGTTTTTGGTAACGGTAGAGTAGTTTTATTTCAGCATAAAATTCCCCTGGAGCGGAACAGGATGGAAGAGATTATCAATATATGTTTGAGCGAAATATTTTCCGTGAAATATTCATTCTTTCTGTTATTATTAACACTATGAAGGGGGAAGCTTGTTACACGAAAAAACTAATAAATTCGTAAATAAATGGCTGTAGATGTTATGTGGCTTCAAATATCCATTTAACCACTCTAAGAAGGCCCTGTATCAAAAAAATTTCGGGGCCCTATTTTATATATGGGAGCTCTGTCAGTAGACTGCAGTTACACATGTTGGGACCCCTTGTAGCTGAAGGGTCCCGTATCATTGATACGATGGTAGCTATACCCCTGCATTTAACTGAAAACAGGGGTTTTTTAGAATAAGTGTTGAAAGATTATCTTCGTGTCAAATATACGAGAGCTTGAACTAAACTTAAAACATATTTTTTCAGACATAACAAGTAATTTAAAAAAAGTTTTTTGAAGTCAAAATTTTTTTATTGAATTACTTTTTATTAAATAATTACGGTAAATATAAATATGTATATACATATGACAGAATCACAATATTAAGTGGCAAAATAAAGAGCTATTTTCCTTGCAATTTTCCTTTCTGTAAATGGTGTTAAACTATTTTTTGTTTGTTACTGTTTATTCACTAATTAAATTTAATTATCCCAATAAAATAGTATAGTAAAAAAGAAATCCCATTTTCAGAAATTAGGCTGTCCCAGGTGGGGTTCGAACCCACGACCTTTGGATTAGAAGTTCATTGCGCTACAGGGACATAACGAGCGATTTTCCTTTTATATATGGTGTTGGACTATTATTTTTGTTTGTTTCTATTTACTCATTAATTTAACAGAATTAATGAATTAATATTTGAAAAAACTGTATCAACATCAAGTGTTATCCTCTTCAAGTTTAAAAAAATGCATTTGAACAAGATTATATATATAGGGAGAGTGTAAATTAATAGTAGGAATTGAAAAAAGTCTCAATTTCATGACAATTTGCAACGTTGTAATTTACACATCTGTTTATAATATCGCATTTTTAAAGTTCCAATAACTCAGTTTTAACTTGTTAAGTGAAAGCTCATTTAACATTACCATATAGGAAGAAAAATGCGAAATGCATTTTATACCATAAAAAATAGATCTCCTCAGATAAAAATTAGTATGATAAAAGTTGCTCTTAAAAAGCTTCTCTCCCTGTTTCATATTTGGGCACTTTTATATCTGAAAAAGTGTTCCAAATTTAGTTCCATTCTTCCGTTGAGAAAAACCTTATTGTGTGTGAGAAAATGGGAATAGGAGTATATACCACACACACTAAGTCCTTGCGTGGCATTCATTATGAAACACTTTTAGATTTTTATATGTATAGTCTTAGGAAGATGTTGATTCAGAAAAAACTAACTCGTATGTGATGAGAAAACATCTAATTTTCAAAAAATTCACGTGTATCGTCTTCATTTTTTGACTTTAAATAATGCAATTCATCCCTAAATGCTTCCCTTGTCTTGTGCGATAAGGGTTAAGCAAATTCCGTTTACGTCATTCTAGGAAGATTTTATGAAATAGGCAGATCGCATTTAACTAAACAAAATTTTCCTCCTTTATATTTGTGCATTTTTTAATAACGGACATCCGTTTTAAACCGTCATTTTTTCCCCCCTTTTAAAAACCTTGTATTGACAAAGCTCTGTCCGTTGTAATACCGTGCTTTTGTAAAATGAATCGTGTGAAAAGTCTGTAATGATTTCTGTCACGCTAACTTCGCCCTGAAATGCAAGTTCAAGTACTCGAACATGCTCTTAATGATGATAGGAACTCCATCACTATCTTAACTTGGTTGAGCCTCAAAATTGTCAGAAGGTTTTAAACTTCGACATTATAGTTTTATTATTTTTTTTAAAGAGGAAAGCAAATGATTGATATTTTTCATGCAATGAATATAAATAAGTATTAATTTTTTTTTCTAAAACATTTTTCATTTTTTGACATTTGAATTTTAATTAGGATTTAACGATCAAATCAACTCCCCTATTTTTTCTCTTTAATATTTCTTTTTTTAAGATAAATTGGGCCATTATATTCAGAATATATCTTAGTAATTATTTTGTGCCCTATAATTTAAAAGATCGTTTTCACTTTTATAAACTGTTTTTCTAATTCAGTTTAAACAAGTAATATAAAAAAAGATTAAGTCAATTCCTACTTTGAATGGATGAATAGAAAGCATTTTATTAACGATTGAAACTTTGAACAAGATAAATATATATAAATATATAGAGAGAGAGTGAGCTAATAGAGTAGGAATTGAAAAAAGCAGTTTTCTTAAAAAAGATAAATGTTAAGTTGAAAAAGGTAATGTATGGAAAATTGTGTGTATTCATTTGTAATGATAATTTGTGTGTACTTCATATTAATACAAAAATAATATAAAATGAAATAATTGAAAGTGAAAATAAAATAACTGAACGCAATTTTAGATTTTGTAGGAAATTTTAAGTCACATTTATGATGACTATATTAGTCTTGATAGGGGGGGGGGCTCGAAAAGCGAGATATCAACTGAGTATCCGATTATTTCAATCTATTACTGTAAAGTGTAAACGCGCGCAGTTACAGTGAACTTTTCGAATCATAAAAGTCTTGTTTAGACGTAAACTGGAATTGCTTAAAAAAAAAAAAATCTAGCTTCGCTGTAGGGTGCTTGGAATTCCACTCTTTAATTAAAAGACGAATTCCTTTCAGTTTTGCAACTGAATTTCGTAAGAATGGTATTAGCACAGGTAAATGGAATTATATGTTGTATGTAGTCAGTGTTATTTTAAAAGGTATTCCTTTCTTTATATCTTTGCTTATTACTTCTTTAATAAAGCTTCATTAAATATGTTCTAAATAAAGAGAGAAAAATTTATTTATATGACATATGTCTTTTTCAAATATGTACAATTATATTATTATAGCAAAAAGTCTTCTTAAAAATAATTATTTAAGAAAATCCCCTAATTTAAATCGTATAAACTTAAAATGTTTTAAAAATTAAAATATTTTTAATTTTGACATTTTAATTACGGATTTACTTTTTGCTGATACAAGAAATAAAACTTTGTTCAATCTGTGGGGGGGGGGGGGGTTGCTGTATGTAGTTAAAAAACACGTCACTAAAACTTTACTTCCGCTGCCATGTATCTGGATTCGACCTGACAATAAATTTTAAGATATAGAATATCAATATAAAATTTTTCTTCTTAATGTTTCAAATAACGTTAGTCCATACATAATCTCAAGGGTCATTTCTTCTATTTTTGACCGAAAGCCTAAAATTAACGCTTTTAAGAGGATACATTCTGAATTGGTTGAATGAGAATGAATTCTCGTGTAGAAAAAGCGTTAATAAGAGTAACTTTTTTCACTCATCCTTGTTAGATAAGCGCGCTTCTATTTTCGAAAGGATTCGCCTCAATAGGATTAGCAAAAATATTAGCTGCTGAATATCCTCATTTAAGTGACCTTTTAAGAAATTAGTCTTCTGTATATTTTCTTTTTTCCTGGAGAAATCAAATGGACTGTACTCTTATACCAAGTAACTTTCTGTGGCGTTAAACATCTTCAACTTTAGTAGAAACGAGTTAAATCCCATCCTTACGAAGAATAAAATCATACAAAGTATTATATACAATTGGCTTATACAAGGTAACCTAACAAATATTTGTTCCTTAATTATTTAATAGAAAGAATAGAATTATAAAAACATTAGGAATTTTGTGATTGTTCACATTTCTTTTTATTTATTTGTGAATGTCAAAAGCTGTGAACAATTTTGGGGGGGAAATTTTTTAGCTTGTCCAAAAAAATTTAATTAGATGTCCTTAAAAGGTAAAGAGTAAACTATCAAAAACATATTATTGTAAAGTAATTTGTAAATTATTTATGAGCATCAGTTTAAGTATATAAGTACTCATCAAATGATAAAATAATCGCATCGAAGAAGTAATAACATGGGCAGATGATTATATTTGAAAAGATTTCATTAAAAAAGCAAAGCGAAATAGGTTTTTTTTTATTTTACTTTAATGTCTGCAATAATTGACAAGCTTTTAATATTACTTTGTTTACAACTATAGACATGGTTATAAATATATTGTTAAAAAATAGTTTCTTCGAAATTTTAATTCATTAAAAAGGCCGTTTTTATTAGACCTGGAATCCTTAAGCTTGTTCATATTGAATGGGCAATAACATTGTAATGGTTGGACTATCCCATCCATTAATGTACGAGAGTTAGAAGGAAAACTAGCCATAGGTTGTAACAACACAATTTATTACTATTCTCTAGAACGACACAAATTAAATGCACCAATTGATAATTATGGGAGCAATAGCGAAGTAGACGAGATAATTGGAGATATAATCAATCGGATCACTTACACTTAGCACTTCCAGGCAATACACCTTCTTATGTTTGAAGATAATTTCTAAAGTAATCCAATCCAAACCGATCGAATCCAATTTAACAACTAATTGACCAGTTTAACGTCAAACTTAATATTAATCAAATAATCTACGAAGTGCTCTCTGCTAGCTTTATATTATCTTACATTAATCCTCATTGCCATCCTTCAGCTTCTAACCTCTCTTCTACTCGAACCCGATAGATAATACTTAAATACGTGACATAATTCACATCGACCGCGTCTTTTTCTTCGGGAGGAAGTTTTCAATTAAAAAAAATATTTAAAGGAAGCAATTCCCCAAAAGGACTCTGTTAGGAAAAACGCAGATAGACCCGTTACAATATGAAGGATTTTTTTCTCCATTTGTTAAATTCTAAGTTACAGTATTGGTCTGCTGAAATATTTGTATTAAGGCGTATTGGGACAACAGCTAAATTAACTTAAATGATTGTTATGATGAATGAACATTGCTCAGAAAGTTTCTTTTGCCATCACTTCCTGGAAGTTTTGAAAGAAAGGAAGACTTTAGTGGTTGGTTTCGAAAACAACAAAGGTGGATCGTATAATTAAATATTTATACAAAAAAAAATATTGAAATTTTTTTTTTAATTTGTTTTTTTAATAAAAATGTACCTCAAATTTCGTACAGGTAATTTGATCTCTCGTTTTAGACTATCGTTCAAAATCATCCTTGTAAAAATAAATTTATTCAGTAATTTGAGTATTTATTGAAAAAGACACATACACTGTCTCTCTGATTGAATATTACATAACTTTTCTCTGTGTTATATCTACTTTTACCAGAAATTTTTCTTTTGTGAAACTAATGAAATAAAACGAAAGCGATCCTCTTCTGTCTTGGATATTTTCTGTATGAGTAATGACCGAAAAAAGAAACTGCAATTGTGAGATCTTTAGTTAAGAGACTGGATTCTACAAATAGAGGCTGATGTGTACAGTTAATGAAATGATGACACATTGCCTGAAATTAAGAGTATGAGATGCGACATCCTCATCATATTTAGCAGTGATTAAAAAGGGGATTTAATAACGCTCGTTATTCAAATTTAAAAATTCTGGTTTTATAATTTAATATTTTAATTGGGGGTCTGATCCTTGGTGCTCAAAATTAAAAGAATTTTTAGATTTCTTCATCTCTACTGGACAGATTTTAATAAAATTTGTTATGTATATGGAGTAGATATAATGGGGTGGGGACACCATTCAACTCAGGATTATGCGTAATTACACACTCAGGATCATGCGTAACACTCGTCGAAGTTGGAAGGTATGAAATAGCAGTTTCATAATCTAATAACAACAAAATTTTATAGGGAAGTGCGGTCCCCTCTTTCAGATAAACAAGCCTCACACGTTGATTTTGTCCTGGAAATAAGGGAATTTTCGAGTTCCTGTGGTAATTAATCCCACACATTCCTCAACTTTGTTTTCAGATCTTGGATGGTTCTTTGAAGGGGTTGGCAAATTGCAGTTGCCTTCCCCATAGCATTCCAGGCATTCTCTATTAAGATGATTCCTGGAGATCTAACTAGCCAATCCATTCGGCGAATATCCTCACTTTCCAGAAATTCATTGACCAAATGAGTTTTATGTGCTTCGCGTTGAATATCATTTAAAATAAAATCAGGGTCAACTGTACCCGTGAAAAGACGAACATAGGGCTCCAAGAGCTCATCCCGTACCTCACAGCAGTCACAATGCCTCTTTCAAAGACATAGAGGTGTGTATGGCCATCCAATAGGATTTCTGCCCAGACTATCAAGCCACCGTTGCCGTAATGTTCTATTTTCTCCGTATTAAATATATAAACTTAACTCATTGGCACATGAGGGCCTAGGCCTGCTGTTCCCAACTCAATATACACGACCTTGGAACCTGAGGTGCATGAACAGATGGTCAGTCTGACGTGAAACCCCCCAGTGCTAAGTTTCCAAGCAAGCCTGGTTCTCATTTATCGACCCACTGAAGGGATGGAAGGCTGAGTCAACCTTGCCCCGCCCGGGGTTTGTACCACGGACCTGTGATGTGGAAGTGCGATGCACTAACCACTCAGCCACTGGGCTTCATTAAATATATGGAGAGAATTAATTAATAATTGCTACACACTTATAAATTAAACAGAGAAAATCAAAATTAGCAAATCTTGCAACATATATCAAGAGTAATGACATTTACATTTGTTGCTGTGGTATAATGCTAAATCGAAATATTTTTAAGTATGCTTTGTAAAAAAGTTTTATATAAAATGATTTGGCTGATTTATAAAGCAAATTTTTATTTTTAATTGCAACAATTTTTTTTAATTATCTTTATTTTAAATTTCATATACTCTTCCTACCATGTTGAATAAACATTGAGTGATATTATACGAACATAGTACAGAAATATTACCAAATTTGAAAGTTAAATTTACTTTGTCTTATTGAATAAGAGTTAACAATGTTAGCCGTTATAATATTAGACGTAAAATATACAGCCATCTTCAGTCAAATAAATGCAGTATTTGCTGTTAACTTGGCATACTTTAATAACATACTTCAATTAATATCTTAGAGCAGATACCCCAAATTGGAACCCATTTTATGGCAGCAAAGTTGCTCCAGTATTAAAATAAGCTCGTTTATTTAAAAACACCTATAATCGTTTTCTGCACTTTATCCTTAAAATTGTGAAATATTTTGTAAATATTTTACTTTTAGCATGTAGGGTTAAATATCAGCTTAGGAAACGGATTGGGGAATATATTATGTACGGGAAAATATATTGAGATTCAAGTAAAAGAGTGAGAATCATGATATAAAATATGCTGTTATTTATAGAATAGTGAAGTCAGGATGTAGTATTGTTGGAGCCCCGCCCTCACGTCCCATCTTAGAAATGTGCCGAATTTTCGCTCTATTTTGTAGTAATAAGTGAAAACCACAAGTCTCTCCCAATTCGAAATGCATACTGTAAAGATATTGAGAATAAATTAAAACTGTTGAAACAGTTTTCTTCATAATGTTCAAAATTTTTGTTTTAATAAAGTCCGTTAAAACATTGGATTCGATTTTAGCTACACAGCAATCCCCCAAGAGAATTACGAAAAGCAGTTTCATAGAAGTTAGGCGAAGTAGCCCTTTAGTAAGTTAACAACAACATAATAACAGCTAATCGGTTGTAAAAGTTTTTAAAATTCAAAGCATCATTTGATTCGTTTGTAAGTATAATTTTATGTTTTGATCGATTTTTTTAAAAAAAAATTTTACTTTCTTACCCTTATGCTGGCTATGTTTTTATCTGATAAAGTTTCTTCATGTATCATTTTACATTGACTCAAATAATGTGAGCTGTACTGCATCATTTCATTCACTATACATTAATTGGCGATAAACGCGGATAGAAATTTGCGCCAATTCTAAATATAGCAATCGATAATAGAACTGCAATAAAAAAAAATTATTGCTTTTGATTCTTCTATCGTATTTTGTTTGTAGAATTTACAATCCAAATATATTTCTTCTACCCCAGAGTTTTTTTTTTTTCCTTCTCCTTTCTGAATTGAGATAATGAATAAAATTGTTTTTATTTCGTCATTGTCTCTGTGGAGGATTGCGTCGAGAGATCCGCAGAAACTTTCCTCATGCAACGCCCTTTTGTTTGGATTCAAACGTGATGGATGCAATTATCTTTAACTTGTCAGTGGCGTTAGAAATATTTTTGTTCCATGAATTGTGATAGCGTTATGATTTATTTTGAAAGGGAAAGTTCGAAACAGATAGCTAGATGTGTTTTTATAAAACCGGACCTCGTTTGGAAAAACATATACGTAGAATATATTCGATCCTTTTGCAAAGATTTTTAAAAGCGTAATTATAAATGTATTTTGTGAAAAAAAACTTGATTGAGCTGGAGATGTATAATATATACAGGCAATTTATTCAGCAGATCTAAATGGCATTTGTTGTTGCCAATGCCACCCGATGGACGCGGTGTCGTCAGATCGGGCATTTTGTAGGAACAGTGACTTAGCTTGCAAAATAAATTTGTTCCAAAAAATTTTATCAATTTTTCCTGTTTCGGTAATGGTAGCCCCAATAGTCTAGTGGTCAAAGTCACGTACTTGGGTGAATGGGGTGTCATGAGTTCGAGCCTAGTACCGCTGAAGACCTGCCATGCAGAGGAGGCTGACACACGCCAAAAATGTCATGGTTCAAACGTCCTCTTGTTGGTGTGGTGTAGAAGTTAGGAGGGGGTACCAGCTCAGGTGTCGTCCTCGTCACTTGACCATAGTTCAAAATTACAATTTACGTCGCCAAAAGCTCCTGAGCAGCTAAATAGTGCAACGTTAATATTTTTCACCCTCTCATTCACAGTTGCGGTAATTTGGCGTACTATTTATTCCCCCTTCCTTTTTTTCCAGTAAATAAACTTTTTAACTGTTGAAAATTGTTTCACTTCTTTGTAAATACATTTGTATGCAGTGGCAGAAACAGGAATTTTTCAGGGGGGGGGGGCAGGGTCGAAAATCTACTATTCTCGTATCATGCACCAAAACGCCGCCCAACATATTCTTTTGATTTTTTCAATTTTCGGGAACAAAAAACAGTAAAAAATTAATTATTGAATGAATAATTCATATTAATTAAAAATTAATTATTTCTAACAGATACTTAATTAAATGTTACGCACTATATACAAAAAAATATAGTCAATCGAAAAAAATAAAGGGCTTTAGGAGGGTCCGGACCCCCCCCCCCCCCACTTGTGTTTGCCACTGTTGTATGTGTTTTATACAGTTTTTTAAGTGTGTTTTTCAAATAACAGGGAAATGAAGAAAAAAAAATTTCGGTTAAATTTTTGGAAATTTTGAACAGTAAAATGAAATTGTTTCTGGGAATCAAAATAGTTCCTTCTGTGCCCTTACAAATGATTCAAATTCGAATCTGACCTGTTGAAATATAAGAAAATCTTGTTTGATGAGAAGAGGCTTAATTCCATGTGACGCCATAATCACATAACTGCAATCATGTGTTTCCGACCAATCAGATGATATATGGAATCATGTGTTTCCAGTCAATCAGTTCATGCGCTTTGCTGTTGCCAACTTTTACTTTTTGCAAAAACTTTCTTTTAAAAAGTACATATTTTTCAATTATAATGATACATAAGTAATCAAAGCACACTTGATTTAAAAGTACACGTATAATTGTACATCTTTACCATATTTTATCTAAATTTTACTAGTAGAACAGTAAATATAATTGTAATGTCAAGTTTGAATTCCTATGAAGAACACGTGATTGCATTTATCACTTGACTGTCTTGAACTTAGCTTTATTTGTTTCTAAGCAATAAACACTCGTTGCAGAATGAAAGTGTAACCAAATATTCGAATTCCATACTAATAAACTCTTATGAAATGCCTTCAATAAATTAAAAATGCAAATAGGAATATTGAAACGTTTCAGTCGAAGTTCATACAAAAATGTTCTTTCCTCCTTTAGGATGAAATGAGCGTAAATGGTTTTCTATTTTCCCACAATTTATTGTTCTTAAGTGAGTGTGTGGAAATACGAACTTCCTGAATCTTGTAATTTACTTTCAATAAGAAGAAAATTATTTTTCACACTTTCATTTTACTTTAATGATTAACGATTTCCCCCCATTTTTCATTATACGTATAGTGGTTATGTGTGACGTACGTTAGAGAATTAAATAGGCCTCTTAAAAACCTCATTTCCTGTAAAAACTAAACTAAACTCAGTGGCGCAACAGCCGATGAGGGCCAAAGCTTACTGTGCCCATCTCAGTATACGTGACCTTGGGTACTGAGATGCATGAGCAGATGTCCCGGTCAGTCTGACACGAAACCCCTAGTGTTTAGTTTCCAAGCAAGCTTGGTACTCATTTATCGACCCATTGGAGGAATGAAAAGCTGAGTCGATCTTGCCCAGCCCGGGTTTAAATCCCGGACCTCGGGCATGGAAGTGTGAAACGCTGCCACTCAGCCTCTGGTCTTTTCTTGTCAAAAATAAGCTAAATTTGTAGAGATGAAAATTATTTATAGAAAAGAGGGAGAGGGGATACTTCACATTACACGATAAAATGAGTGTTATTAAAATTCTACCTGATCTTTTATTTACGGTCATTTTAATTGATGTATCTGTGTAAATTAATATATTTTGACGTTTTTACTCACTTGTTTGTAACGCAAACTCATTATCTACATTCATATTTGAATTGAAACATTTAAAGAGCATATGAATATCTATGATAAGATATGTACAACTAAAAGTTTAATAATTTTTTTCAGTACACGATTATTACAATTTAATTTCATGATTAATAATGTTATTTGAACTTGAAAGTAATTTTAAGAAACTCTGTGGTATTTGAAACTATAAATTGGATTCTAAATAATTATAATTCTTCTCTGCGTAATACATATGCTTCTTGTATGATAATAAATGTAAATCTGAGAGTATTTTTCAAAATTAATTTTAATTCAGTACATGAAATTTTGAGACGCATTGCATAAATTTGTTTGAAGTACATTTTGATTGATTTTTCAATTTCTACTATTAGTTCATACCCTTCCTATATATATATACATATAATATTTAATTATTTATATCTCCCTATATATATTTATATTATTTTCTATCTTGTTCATATTTTCAATCTTTTATAAAATACTTTCTATTCATCCATTCAAATTTTTTAAACATTTTTTTAAAATTTGTATTGGATGATGCTTGATGTTAATACAGTTTTTTCAAATATTAATTCATTAATTAAAGTTTAAAAAATGAATAAGTAGTAACAAACAAAATAATAGTTCAGCAACATATATAGAAAGGAAAATTGTTCATTGTGTCCCTGTAGCGCAGTGGATAGCGCGTTGGACTTCTAGTCCCACTTGAAATGGCCTAATTTCTAAGAATGTGCTATACTATTTTATTAAAATAATTAAATTTAATAAATGAATAAATAGTAACTAATAAAAAATAATCCAACACTATGCTTGGAAAGGAAAATGGAAAATTGCAAGGAAAATAGCTTTCTGTTTTGTCACTTAATATTGTGATATGTATATATGTATTTATATTGTAACTATTTAATAAAAAGTAACTTCAATAAAATGTTTCTTTGTTGACCTAAGTAAAAATACTAGGTCAACAAGTAATACAAAAAAAAATTTTTTTTTTTTTTTTGTTTAATAGTGCGATTTTTAGAAATTTTGAAAATGTTTGAATACGCAAAATTTGTTGCAAATAAAATTTCATAATGCAAGAAAAATGTAGAGAGAAGCAAATGTTGAATACACGAATTTATTTGAACAATTATACAAGGAATCTTTTAAGAATTTAAACTCCGAATTTTATTGTATTGATTTTTTCTTACCTCTAATAAAACCTAAAGAAACTTAACAAATTGAAGACCCCCTGCCTACATTCCATTTCCGTATTCCGATCCATCTCCACGTGGTTTACGTGATCTGACCCGTAACTGTACGTCCTTGTGGGCGACCACGGAGAACCGGCTCTCTCGCCTGCTTGGCGATGTTTTTCGTCACATGTTGGCATCCTTTTCTGATTAGGTTTCATTTTCCTCCTTCCTTTCGTCTGCTCATGTTTGATATACATCAACCCTTCCATACTGACAGATAGGGGTGTTTGTGTGTGTCGCAGTCCTGGCCATCCTATGTCCAGGAATGAGTGACGGCCGGACACTATGTCCGAAACCCTCGGCCGGATATTGGGACACGCTAGGAAATATAGTTTTCGAAAAGCGGAGCAAAAATTCGGAATCGGGGTAGGTGTTTCTCTGTTGTTGTCATCGAAGGGTATGTGTGTGTTGTACGTGTCTTCTTGTTAGTCTAATTAGGTATGAAATTAAGGGCGTTGCGTTTTAATTAATTTAAATAGTCGAAATAGTTTTTTTCATTCAATTTTAAGTGATGTGAACAGCTTTGTAAATATTTGTTATGCAGTTACTTTAAAATTAAGTATGTTGTGTGTGTGTTTTTTTTTATTTTAAATTTTGAATTATTCATTTTTAAAAATGTTATTAGCATATTTTTAAATTAGCAGAATTAGCTTTAAATCAACTTCTTGTTGTTCCTTTTTAAGGGTGATTTTAATAAATGATAATTTGTTTTTTTTTTTTTAATGTTGCGAATTATATCTTGGTTTTGGCAATATTTTTAAAAAATCTACATATTTATCTTGAAAATTCTTGAACATATTTATCTGTAGCGCAATATTGCAACCAATAAAAAAATATTTACTTTGATAATTCTGATATATATAAATCGTTACAAAAAAGCGTTTTCTAGATAAAAAGAAAGAAAATCATGCATATCATAAATTCTCAGGGCAAAAAGAATCAGTTGACTGCAACGGTATTTGTGTCCATATAAACCTGAAAATTACCTGTTTACGTAAAATTTATAATGCACTGTTGATTTTTAAAAGTTAATTCTTATTGCAAATAATCATTATTTCAGTCATTTATTAAATTAATGGTTCATTGCCCTTTTAAAAGGTATTTTGTATTTTTTAAACCATATGCTTTTAGGCGAATTTTCTTATGCTCTTGTGTATCTCAATAAGTTGTCTCGTCTACATCAATCAATGGAAAAAGTTGCTCTTTAATGCCAACATACCTCAAGAATTCTTAAGATGCTCTTGTTATCGTGCTCACAATAGAGCTTGAGAGATATAGAAAGCTTTTATGTATTTATTCTGGCGGTGCTATCTAAACAATTCTAATGCAATTCTCAGAACCAATTGCAGCGAAAAAGAAGAAATGTTTTTATGAGGGTCATTGGATTTTTTCCTATATCCGGTGCATTCATTGTGTTGTGACCAAGCATGAACTTCCAGATCGAAATGTAATAGCCGTGCTTAATATCGTTAAGTAGATCGACGATGTGTTCTTGATAAAATATGAATTTAGCTTTTAATTTAAATTGTATGTGCAGAACATGAAAGGAAATATGAGGAAATAGTTTATTTATCCTATGAACAGATTGTTTACTCTATAGAAATTAGATTTAAAATATGTTTTCTATTGTTTTAAAAACTAAAGTTTTATCTAATTATAATAATTCTGAAGCTGTGTATTATTTTTGAAAATTATTTTTTTTGTGAGTGTGGGGGATTTATTTCTCATAAACTTGGTCTCCTGGTTTCTAAAATACTGTTCTTAAAACACTTTTTTCCAAAAATGAAAATTATACTTTAAATGTATTTTGTAAATGAATTATGTTATTTAAATTTGCATGCAAATGGAGGGAAAATTTAAGAAAAATCAGTTTGGTATATTCTTTTGTAGAATGATAAATTTCTTAATAGTTCTCAATGGTTAAATAGTTTTAATTCAATTGTGCTGTTATTATTAAAATTATTTCATTTAAAAACGTTTTATAATAAAATAGAATATATAATATGCTCTTCTCGAAATTGCTGATATTGGTGCACGAGTTAACTGTACAAGTCCTGTTAATATTAATTTATTCTGAGAATAACACTGATTAGGGTCGATTGTTTTATTTTAATTCTGGGAATTTTCTATACCAAATAGTTATCTTTTGCATTGGATTTTAATTTTTCTCATAAGCATTTTTTAAAAGAATCTTTTTTCAAAAGTAATTATTACATTGTAATCCATATTTATGCATAATCTTCCACGTCTTGATTACTTAACCGAGGATTAAATAACTAGTGTGCAGTGGGTGAATCTAGTTGTTCTTATTAGGGTCAAACATGTGATGGGTTTTGAACGTCCTCTTTTGGCGGGCGTTACCGAAAAACCTTCAATAGAGATTCTCGTCCCAGAATTCTTCAAGGTCGAGGCAGAGAAGACCTCAATAAAAACACTGTTGTGCATTGTTACTTTTGAGAAGCATTTAAATGATGTTTAAATTTCGCTGCTGATGGCCGTAGTGCTATTATCTTGCAGCATACTCAATTAAATTGAGTTATTGTATATTAGATAATTGTTTCGCGTACGTTAGATGGTAGTTAAGGTCAAAAGTTTGATTAGTCTACATCTTATTAGCATTTAGGGATGCAAAGCTTGTCACGGTTGATGACTCTTTGTGGTCTGTCGTATCATTCAAATGATTTATCAGCGATTTTATATATGCATATTCTAGTTGAATGATTTCATGAATTGGTAGACAGCTTATCAATTTTTTATTTCTTATGGGGACACAGTACGATTCAGTTGACAAAAATCGGTCAGAAAATCAAATCTAATTTTTTAGCCTAAGTTCTTCTTTATATATTTTTCTATAACCTCACAAAATTTGAAAGCTCTTAACTTAAAAAACGCAGAATTATGATAGCTTTTAAGTTCGTTTTTATTCACATCTCTATGACAAATCAAAATTTTATACTTAATTATCTCAGAAAGATAAAAATAACTAGTTTGTCTTCATTTAAAATGCTAACGCTTTTTTTTTCTATTGTGCCTAATCCTTTGAATTTTTTTTTTTTTTCCTTACGCTAATAGTACTTGTAATAAAGTATGCATTTTTGATTCAAAGCAATACTTATTTTTTTAAAAATAATTGAACTCAGAATCTATAAATCTTTAATGAATTTTTAATAAGCATTCATAAAAAGTATTGTGTGAATACCAATCATGTTATCACAAAACCCATACCAACTTTTGTTCTACATAGTTTGACGTACTTCTAAATCAAATTTCATGCGTGTACGTAAAATTTTGTGGGGTCGCATTTTAAAATCACTTGACATTTTTTTTTCTTAAAAAATTAAATGACTAGCTTTTTAGGAAATTTTGAGCACAAAATATGTTTTCCGTAGAATATACTCATAGGAGGCAACCAAAAAAAATTTTAAAAATCCAAAAATTAAAGATTTTTGCGTAAATCGTACCATGTCCCCTTAAAATCAGGAAACTTATGAGTTATTAGTTATTTATGTGTTTGGTTAAAGGAGATAATGATGCAATCCTATACAGTAGAGTCCCGAAAACTCGGCGCTCGATAATCCGGCAGTTTGGATAACTCGGTCGGGAAAACCCATTTGGAGACTCGTTCAAGGTCCCGATGGAGAAAGTATTGCAGGTGTTCACAGTTAATGAAAGGAAGGCCGGAAAATGATGAAGACGTCAACTTTGAGGACTGAAGTTTGTCGAAATCGCCTTTCGGTATTTTGAACAACGTGCGTCGGTCATGGACTTACTGTTACTTTGTCGTCTTTGTTATGAAGCATCAAAACGCAGAGTGCAGTACGGAAGACAACGGAACATAACGCATTTCTTTTTGAAAAAAATGTAGGCAGTTTGTACAAAGTCGGCTACTTAATTTTCGTTATAGACAGCTTTATACCTGCTTAAAGTATTCTGAGGCGTGTCTGATAAGGTCAATTACTATACTATGTATTCATTAATTTTCGTGTTGTAAATGCTTTATGCCTTCATAAAGTACGTACTTTTCCTTTGTTTAAGGGTGTATGGGCAGTTTTTTTTCTGTTGTATTCTCAAGCAAACAATACACAGGAACGTCTTAAGACTTCTTGAGGCCCTGGGCCCCTACGCAAAAGTAGGCCCCACCTACGACCATTAAAAGTAAACAGTACATAGCATAAGTTGTCTAATACTGGTACAGACAATAATCCGAAACAAATAAATGTGCATCATGATTTACAATCGCACGTACCAGCTCGACCGACTGCCACTTTTTGATTGATTGATGGTGAATGGTGGTAGATCTTGCAAAGGATTGAAAAACCATAACATAGGCTTTTGGCCTTCTGGGATTCTACCCCCCCCCCCCCAGAACCCTTTCCTCCGCTTGATGCGGGGGTGTACTTTATGCCACTGGGCTTGGAGGTATTTTGTTATGTTAGCGAGAACGACTTCGTGACATTTTCTCCAAATCTTTCGTCACTTCAGGATCTGCTTTTGGCTTGTCCGTTTTTTGGTATATCATCTAAAACGTGAGCCATAAGTACAATTATAAGGCGTAGTTGCGCGTAGAGGGCTTCTCTGCTAAACCCCGCCCCTTTTTTCATCCTTTAGAACCCGGTGAGAAGTTATTTTCTGACGTTACAAATAGTCTACTGATTATTATATATGAATGAGAACAAGTTTTTCTTTTTACTTGCGTTTTTTTTTTTTTTTTGTACAAATTCTGCAATAACATTAATAAATGAGTGCACATGTGACATAATTCTGCTGATATCTTAAAAATGGCTCATTTCCGACGCGTAATTCCGTTGGAAATTTGTTCTATACGTCAAAACTTTTTAACGGTATGACATCTGTTAAATTTGGTGGGGAATGTGTGTGTGCCTGTTGCACTTCCCTCTAATCAGAATTAAAATATTTTACCTTACTTCCCTTTTAATGAATCATTTTTTTTGTACTATCCATTTTCGTTTTAATCAATCTTTTATTTTCCGTAGGATATTTAGAAACTGTAAAAATAAATTGATTTCTCTCTCTCTCTCTCTCACACACTTAAGAAAAATTTTAAATCTAAATTATTTTTTTTTGGTAATGATTTTAAATTTTGGGATATTATGTAACAAGCAAAATATATTTTCAAACCACATAAAAGTATCCATAAGTATATCCATCCAAAAGTATCCACCTTAAAAGTTTCTATCCCTTTTTTAAAAAATTTAAAATTTCTGAAAGCATTTGAAAATGCAAGAATGTTTTGTTATTGCATTGACTATTAACTAAAGAATATTTAGTCATCAATTTTTGTAACTGGGAAGTAATTTTGTTCTATATGTATATGAACTGTTAAATGAGATTTGAATGCATCGATATGTTATCATATCACTCAAATGAATTTGCATTGACAGAAGAATGCTAATTTTTATTTTTCAGTGTTGAATGAATAAATCGAGAAACTGTTCAAAAGTAATGGTACTTTTAAAAAAAAGATGAAAATAAGAAATAATAATTATAAATGAATGCTCGGAAAAGATGTTTTTATTTATTTTAATTGTAAGTAATGAATTAATCAACTGCATTAAAAAAATAGCTGTGCCTTTATGAAAATGAAGAAATAAATTAAAATCAAAGATTGAAATATTATTTTTTTACCTCTTTTTTTTTAAATAATAAAAAAAAATTAAATATTGTTGTTCCATGTACATTAAAATAATAGGGATAATTTTTAATTGCTAGCACTCATGTATTTCATTTGAATTTTTACAATTCTATCTGATAGTTAGCTAATACTCATATGTTTTCAAAACCAAGATAGTTTTGTTTATTTAAATATGTATGCAGATAATTTGATGTTTTGTATGTTGTGATAATTATGCTTTGTGATTTTAATAGTGATCATATGAATACCAAATTATGCCTTTTATGTCTTATTTCATACATTTAAACATAATTTGGGAGTAAGGTGACAAATTTAAAAAGTGCACATGACATTCAAAGACAATTTTACCTGCAAACTTCCTAGATGTGTCACAAATATAATAATTATTACATTCTGATTGAAGGAGCACCAAATAACATTTAAATTGGGGGTTTTATTTAAAATCCAATGAAATAAAAAAAAAATATCAAATTTTTTTTAATAAATACATTTAATTGTGAACTCCCCTTTTGTAATAAAATGCGACTGCAGTAACCTTGTGTTTAAGGCCACAGACTTGTGACTGGCATGTCATGAGCTTGAGCCTTGTGCCACTGAAAACCCACCATATAGAGAGGGTCAATGCACGCTAAATCAGTTAAGGCTCAAAGGTCCTCCTGTTGGTGTGATGCAGAAGTTAGGTGAGGGGGTGACAGCTTAGGTGTCATCCTCGCCACTTGACTGTAGTTCAAAATTATAAGGTCTGTTGCCAATAGCCCTTGTGCAGCTTTATAGTGACTTTAATATAATACTCACTCCCTTAATGATAAAATTATATAAACAATGTAGAAAAACTTCATGTTTTTTTTTATAAATATATCCAAGAATAGTGGTTCTGGCTTCTCAGTGCAATGTTAATGAAAAATCATCAAATTTTGTTTTGCTCTGGATATTTGTGATGTTTTATACTATTGTTTTAATATTATAGTTAAACCTAAATTTTTTTAATATGGAGGAATTGTAATGACATGAACCTGTATTTTTGATTTTTTTAATGTTTATTTTTAATTTACATATATAGTTCTGTAATATGTATATAATTTTTTATGTACAATTTTTTATTTGTGCTTTAAGGAATATTATGTAAAATAAAAATTGGAAGAAATTTTGTCTGAATATTCCCCCTTTTTTTACTGAAATTTGAAAAGTTATAAACTTGAAATTATAAAATCATTTTTTAATTTTTTTAAATATAAATTTATGGTATGGATTACGGTTTTAGCTCTTTTAAGTGAAAAAATTTATTTCATTGTGTTTCAGTCTCCATCATCTGTGGTCACTATTCATAATTTAAAAAGCTCAAGAGATGATGGCATCTTATATCCAGATGACCAACTCAATGATGTGGCTGATGACCGTGAACAGGTATAATGGCAGATGTTTCTTTGATTTTGCTAATAGTCTTATTTAAGGAAAAGTACTTTGATTCTAAAAAATATTGCAGCAAATTGACAAATTTAGAATTTTTTCCCATGTAAATTTTATGCTAATATGTATAAGGTAATTTAATTTCTGTATTTAGTTCTAATTTTAGTACTGAAATTATTATTAATACATTATATTTTCATAGTTGACTGGTTTATGAAAGAAATTGTAAATTTAAAAATCTAGGTATAACACATTTTAAAGTAGCTTTCTTTTTTATACAAATTTAAGCTGTTAAGCAATTATGTTAAATCTAAATGAAGCTCATCTTAAAATTTTTAAGTAGCACAAACTGATTTCGTGGATCAAAGTGTTCTATCTTTCATTACTTCTTTACAAAAAGGACATAAGGGTTGTGAATATCCAAAGTTAATAAATTAATTTTGTTCTGAGCAAACTCTTCAACTGCACAAACAGAAATGTTGCTAGTATTAAATTCAGGATTTTTAAATTAAGACATATAAAATTTAATCTTAACTTAAATCTTTACTTTAACTTAAATCTTTGTAGAAAAGTAAAGGATGTGTTTTCCATTAGCAGAAAAATTCTTTTAGAAATAAAAAAACTTCAATGAGTGAATCATAGTTTTCTTTGAAAAAATTTCAAAACTATGTTATTGGAGTGATTTGCTATATGTATGATAATTTTCATGGTTTTAATCTGATAATGATCTGATTTTAAGAAAGGCATGGCAATTTTTTTTTAAAGTTGTTGATTAAGATTAGCTTATTATAACACCAATTATTCAATAAATAATTTATTTATTTATTTTTTGTCAGATCATTGCTGTATTTGAAGAAGGCTATTCTCCCTTACCTCCTTACACCTGTGGCGATGTCACCAGTACTAGCTCTGTCTACACTGGCAGCCCAGATCTCTTTAGTGTGGAAGTGGGCTCCCATGGTAGTAACACAGAAATGGAAGACAATCCACCATCTGGTAAATATGGAAGTTTTAAATTAAAATCAAATTACATTAGTTCATACATTCTTGTATGATCCCACAGTAGCATATCTGCAGTAATTAGTTTGTGGTAACAAATTTGTTTTCTTTTTATAAACTCTTTCAAGCTAAGATATCCAAAATAAGATACAACAGTTTTATCAACACACATATATTCAGTTGATCATAAATTTTACAAGCGTTATTTAACAAATTGTTTTTATAAAGTTCATCCTTTATTTAATCTTTATTATTCACTAGCTGAAATGCCCATTCTTCGCACGGATTAAGTTTTAAAAACCAAAATTCATCTATTATAGCAATCATAATATTTTTTTAGGGAGGGTAAAACCCTGTATTAAGTAGTATAACCAAAAATTAAAAATATTTTTTTCAAATGAATGTTCACATTATAAATAATTTTAAACAAATTGCAATTTGGCCTAAAATAAATAATTTAACAAAAACAAATATTTCAATGTAAGAGAGAAAATTAGCATGCTAAAGAGTAAATAGATATGAATGAATGCAAATATAAATAAAAATTATTAGAAATGTGATAGCAGTAGTATGTTTCTGCTATGGGAACTATGGGTGAAATAACTTGCAATAGATAAACCGAAAGAAAAAATTAATAATGATGAAGTGATTCTCACTAAATGCTATCATAAATAAGAAATATTAGGAAACTTTCAACTGAAAAAAATAAAATTAGTATTATATGAGGTAGGGGTGCAATGCTATCTAACATCTCTGTAATACTAAAAAAAATTTAATTAGTATGAACTAAAACCAAAAAAAATCTACCTAAAACAGAAAAAACAGGTCCCCATTGAAATAGCCCAGAACCAACAACAGTACTGAATGAAACAAAGAATAAACCATGTTGCTAAAAAATTAACCATTACAAATGATACAGTTTTCTGGTTTGCAAGATTGTCAGAAGGCAAACTTAAGTCATGATGAAAAATCTGTTCAAGGGGTGCATCTCATTATAGTTTCAGCGAATAGCCCCCTTTTTGTTAAAAAAAAAATTTCTGATTTTTTTTCATTTAAAACAAAGATGGGAGTTCTTATCGGTCATATAGGGACCATAAGGCAAAAAACAGTGACACTCAAAAAAACATTGTACATTCAGGTTTCTCATAAATAGGAAGCATTATCTTCACAATATTACCAACATGTTAACAGCAATTAATTTGAATTTGGTGCCATTTTCTTTCTGTTATATTTTAAGCAATATTTTTCTACAATGAAGAAAACATTGAATATGCCGGTGAAGGAAGAATAGCAATAATCATTATTTTCAACGACAGAAAATGGCATAGATATGTAAAACATGAAACATTTATACGTAAAAAATGTATGCAATGCATGTGTATGTATGCAATCTTTTCTTTAGTTACATTTTTCTACTTTTTTGTTACAATTGAAAAACATGGAATTTGCCAATAGAAGGAAAAGGGTACATATTGGAGTAACCGCAACAAAATTTGCACCACAATATCAAAATAACAGATTCTTATATGTTTTATATGAAGAAAAAGTCAAATTTTGGTGAAAAAGTGCCGCTTTGACTCTTAATACATAAGTATCAGGAAAAGCAGTACCCTTTTTCTTTTTCAATGGAAGGAAATGTTGGTGCTAACCTTTTATCGCACCAATGCCAACGTTCAAAATAACTCGCCAAGTTGGCAACACTGATTTCAAATGTGTTATATGGACTAAATTGGCAACCATGTGCATCGTTTCATGTAATGTTGTAATAATAATAGGTTGCGACAATATGTAAGAATTGAAATGTCATAGGAAGATTTTTTGGTACTTATGTATAATTGCAACAATTGCCAACTATGAATAACTCACTAAGTTGGCAACCACAATTTCCTATGTGTCGTCTGCCCTGAGTTGGCAACCATATGCTTTGTTTCATATAATGCTGCCAATAGGTTGTGATCATACTTATTTTTTTAACCAAATGGTCATGCTATGCAGTTGGAAGTAGGCAAGAAGTACTGCTGAAATGTACTGATATAAGCTATTAGGATGGAAGTAGGCAAGACATACCGTTAAAGTGTACTAATATTCAGGCAATGTTTTAATTCCAAGTTTTACTTACTTTGGGGCCTTCTGTTACCGTGATATCAACATCAGGTGAATAGTAACGCTAATGCATCCGTAGATTGATAATACCACCAACATTCAAGTTAGCGAGAATAAGGAAAAGCAACCACACAAACCCAAGGCCCTTACAACTGTTTAGTACCAATATACGTACAAATGTTTTCTGCATTGTTGATTCTTTAAAAATAACAAATAATGAACATGGGGAAAGCAAAAATTTTTCAGATACAGCAAAAAGATTTAGAGAGTGTAATCAGGCTTTATTGATAATCATAGTTCAGCTGGCATGAATCAGGAGCATAAAATGAAATAAAACATTTTACCGAAAGTAAATATCTTTGAAAGTGGCCAGAACAATAGAAATGGCCTTGCAAGCTGGGTAGTTGT
This sequence comes from Trichonephila clavata, assembly GCA_019973975.1. Lineage (NCBI taxonomy): Eukaryota > Metazoa > Arthropoda > Arachnida > Araneae > Nephilidae > Trichonephila > Trichonephila clavata. The sequence goes on along the minus strand of BMAO01023815.1, from coordinate 3,356 downwards.
TCCATTATTCAATCAACATACATTATTACAAACCACAAAAGTAAAAAAGAAATAATCATCAACAAAAATTACACAGATACATAAATTTAATGCGATGGCTAGGCTTTAGTATCATCACCTACTCACGGCGGGATAAGTGTCCAATTCGACACAATCCAACCAAGCTTAGAACTAAATCATTACCTGAATAACAGAACACTTTAAAACCATGTCCATTTTCAACTGTAAATAGCATGACCAGTTAGTTTGAAAAAGCTGTAAAAAAATAACAGTACACCATGTCCATTTTCAACCGTAATAGCATGACCATTTTGTTTGAAAAAGCTGCACAAAAATAACATCCTTTATCTATTTTGAATTTTTGGAAAAGGATAAATACGTTATAACACATCGAAAGTCAACTGTTGCCAAACAGTAAAACAAAATTTAGAAAGAACATTTTTTTTTATGACGATTTTTTCGAAAAACAAATAAAATTCCATCACAAAGATTAAGAAAATGAATAAATACAACCATAAATAAATATATTTACTGAAAAAAGTGCTACAATCCCCAAAAAACTGCTCGAAACATTCATTTTTGCAAAGTTAATACTTGACATGTTTGATGACGTCATATCTACATTTAGCTGAAAAATCACTTAAAAATTGAAATTTAAAAAAATCTAAAGCAAATTTTAATAAAAACTCTTCAAGGTTAATAGCATAAGGATCTGCAGCTTCTACGTGCCAAGTTTCACACTTCTGGGTTGCTTAATTTGGTCAGAATAGCTGAAACACACAAACTCTTTCTCTTTTATATATAAGTATAGATTATGACATTAGTTTACAACCATCATTATAGTAGAAAACTTAAATAAAAAAAATAAAGGTCTAATTTTGAGGAAACTACAATAAACATCTCAGAACAAAAAGAAAATGTCAGAAAATCTCATACGTTAATAAAAATTCGTATTAGCCCTTCGTGTTCTTGCATATTAGCATCTCTACAGCCAAACTGGCACTAAGCAAATCACACTACATCCCAACAAAATCTGACTGATTTTTTTTTTCACATAAAAACAAACACAGAATCTTTGTTGTTTTGATATCAAGGAGTGATTAGCGTGGCACCAATTTGGCTGTGATGACACTTATATGTAAGTATCATAAATTCTAATTTAAATTACGATATTGGCAATCTAATAATCCCAATTAGTTTGAATGGAGTGTCATTTTCTATGGTACTTACATATTGTTGCAATCTATTGGCGACATTACATGAAATGAAGCATATGGTTGCCAATTTGGTGAGTTATAAAAAAGTTGGCAATTTTTGCAATAATACGCAAGTACCAAAAAAGGTTATCGCTTTTTACCTATATCGGCTAATTCCATGTTTCATTCGATGTTGCAAAATAGTACCAGAATGTAGCTTATAACAAAAAGAAAAGGTAATGATGTATTATTGCAACAGTCGCCAACTTGCAATAATATGCGAGACACTAAAATAGAAAATATAGCATTAATTTAAATTAAAAGGTTATAGAAAACAAAAGAAATTAAGCCTTATTTTGAACAGAAAATCTTAAATATAAAAAATTTTAATTAAATTAAATTTTTTTTTTTTTAAGCATAGTACTACATTCTGTTAGTAAAAAGTTCATAAGTTGCATTATTGTAAATACAACATTTGAAAACGCGCTAAAATTACTTGGCCATGCAATGATTGATATCTTGTTTAATATAAAAACACGCAAGAATCTTTGTTATTACTGCTTAGGACCAAACGGTTAAGACTGTATTTCTGATAGGAAGATGCATCGTCTTCCAGCTAAACGTTATATATTTTTTCAATAACTAAATTAGTTTAATATACATTGTTTTATTTTATTTTTTGGTATGATTATTCCGAACTTTTCTGGGTTTAGATTTAGTTCTGTCATTTCTTTTCAACTTAAAAATTTGATTTATTTTGTATGTAGTCATTGTAATACTATTTTGATTTAAGGCTGTGTCAGGTTTATTATTCTATTTTCATTTGACCTTTATATGTATACTTTGATTCTTCTGTACTGTTTCTGGTTTTAGATTTTATATAGTCATTTTTTCCCAGCTTAAGAATTTCTGATGACTTAAGTGTTGCTTTCAAAAATTTCGATTCAATAAGAAGAAACAAACACATAGGTATCCAAGTTTTTGCCACTGAACCTCATGTTTTTAACAGTTTGAAAATTCTCACAAAATACAGCAAAGAGATATCCCTTATGAAAAATCTGGAAACCGAAAGAACAGAGTTCAGACAGCCTGTAACTCAGAAGCGGAGCAGTAAGTCCTAGGGTTCAACATGGCAGTTTTATACGCTTCGCCAGATGAGTAGTTGTTCAATTCATGATCAAGTGTAAATACCTTAAAATCTATTCAGTTGTTGATAATAAATGAACAGCCCGTCGAACAATAATATTGGATTGCACACACACAAATAAGAAATTGAACTGAAGAGACAGAAGCCATCACCATCATTTGGGACAACTTGGCAAGGGGATGTATCATACCTAAAATTCAACAGCCCGTATACTTGGGTCATTGTTTAGAACATATTAATCAACATTAACAATTGAAAATAATTACCTCTAATGGTAGTTCATAAATAAACGTGGCACTTAACCTAAAATAGTAAACACAGCATTTAAACAAACATCTAAACAATCAAAATTAACAACTGAAAACCATAAAAATGCATATTAAACCAATTCAATTTAGAATTACTGTAAAAAAAAATTATAACATGAAACTCTGACACAAAAAAATCAGAAATTCTGGAAGATAAATGACACAGTTTAATCTAAAACCAGAAACAATACAGAAGAATCAAATGAATACATGTAAAGGTCAAAATGAAAAAAAAGAATAAATGTGACGCCTGCCTTAAACCAAAACAGAAAATTACAATTGACTACACACAAATCAGAAATTTTTAAGCTGAAAAAAAAAAAAAATTAAATCTAAACCCATAATGGTTCGGAATAATCATTCAAAATATAAGCAAAACAAAAGTGTATATTAAACGAATTTAATTTAGTTATTGAAAAAATACATAATAGGCTTAACTGGAAAACCAATGCTTGTTCCAACTGTTATCAATTAGTGTTGCCAATCGGAAAAATAAAATTTAGAAAAAACATTTTCTTAGGATGATTTTTTTCGAAAAAACAACTGTAATTCCTCCACTAAGAGTTAAAAAAAAAAGAATAAATACTACTATAAATGTGCTAAAATCTCCAAACTGCTCAAAATATTAATTTTTCGCAAAGTTATGATTTGGCATGGCTGATGACGTCATATCCATTTAGCTGAAAAAATCGCATAAAATTGAAT
>BMAO01023814.1:0-27027 GCA_019973975.1 Trichonephila clavata | reverse complement strand
TTTTAGCATATATATTTTCAAAAATTAAATATATAATCTTAGTTACTTTGCTTGTATATATGGAATTGTAAAGCCTTACTTTGTTTTGGTAATAATTATTTTCTGTTATTTTATGTGATCATTCTTAATTATGGTAATAAATGAAAGCTTATTTTTATCTTCTCTAAAATTTATTCTGTTCTCTGAAATTTCTTTTAGGAATAATTTTTCTTTTTACAAGATGTTCAAAATAAAACATCTTTGTAAATTTGTATATACTGTTACCATTCACTTTAATGCCTGATTAAAATAATCAGGCCCAATCTTACCCAAACTTATTGTGTAGCCTTAGTTTAATACTTAAAGAAAACATTTATTACTATTTTCAATTTTCACCTTTTATGGTTTTCATGCCATACTACACAATGACGAGCTACACTCGTTGTGTGATTAAAGTTACTGACTATGATAATTCCGAACTCTCTCCAATTGAGGTTTTCGAAAGAGTAATATTTTTATTTTATCAGTGTTCATTACAGAAGAATTTGTGTTCTACTCAACTCATTGAGAGTTTCAACTAACACCCAATGTCTTTTCCTCAAAAAACCAGTGTCAAAATGATTTGAATTGTAAAAGAGAAATGTCTCCGTTAATCAAAAGGCCTGCACACTGCAATAAAATAATTTGGAAAAATAATCATGCTGAAATTTCAACTCCATAAGTTTTTTTAATGTCTTTGCAGTTATATATATACATTTAACATAATATTTAGCATTTAACATAAAATTCTTAAATCTCGTCTATACTAGGCAGCTACAACTAATCACTTCATTCTATTGAAAATGTTATGATCCAGTGTTACTTGAAAGATTAAAATAAGGGATAAAACATCTGTTCACAGCATGCCTCAAGGTTAAATAATGCAATGCTAGATACTCTTCATGATAGCTACATTAGAAAATTACATAACATTGTGCTTAGCAATCTAAAGCAAATGTAGAATGAGTGAACAGATGCAATGGAATGTATGTCTTAAATTAATAGAATTTTAGATTTTGCTCCAACTTTCGAGCAATATTTCACTTTTAGAATATCACCATGAAGTTGAAGGATTTTTAATCACCCTGTGTTACAAAAGATTTAATTGATCTAATTTCACATTTAATTAGCTGTTTGAATCATTTTTATGAAAACATAAGTATTAAAAATGAGATTATCAGAATAAATTCCATACATATATTTTCTATAATATGCAAAATTGACAACTGAATTGAAACATGACAATTTTTACATACAATATTTAAATAAAGTTATTTTTTTACTATGCATGTGCAAATTTATCAATATTTTCACTCAGAATTTTGTTGCTAATAAAAGAGGGTAACTTATATAAAGCATTCTGTTGAATATTGTGTGAATAGGTATTATATCAGAATGGTATTAACAATATAGATAGAATATTTGTTTCTCTGAATGTAGCCAGATAAAAGATTTTCCCCAAAGTGTCATTGTTTATTTCGAATGATGGATTACAAGATAACTGCAAACAAAATGAAAAAACATATTGTCAAAAAAAAAGACAAAAGTAGGAAAATAAACAAGTTTTTTTATATTAGAATTATTAAACCGATTTACATAAAATTTACTACTATGTAAAATACATATATACAGCCATATAAATAGAAATTAGATATGTTAAATACATAAATTCATTACACTATAAATTCTCAATGTTACAGAGAGAGAACACACACATTTCTCCAAAACCTTTCTCACAGAAGCACAACTAACTACCGTAATTTCGCACGTATAGTCCGCACCATCGTATAGTCCGCAGACACGATTTTATATAAAAAAATTTCAAAAATCGTCAGATAGTCCGCACCACTAGATAGTCCGCGGACTATACTTCCGAAATTACGTTATTTTAATACGGCAATATTAATGTATTTTAGAAACAAAGAACTAAGTATAAATGGAAAAAAGTACTTCCTTACTAATATACCTTCAGAAATAAAACACTAAATACAAATAAAAAACAGTGCTTACTAATTAATCATATATTAATTAATCACACATTCTACTACATTAACGAAAACCTTCAAAGTCCGATTCATCGGTATCAGAATTAAACAGTTCTAATATATTTTCGGGAAGAGTGTCCGAAAGTTCATTTTCAGCATCACTATCTTCACTGTCAGTGATTTCCTTGCTTTCACTAACAATCCTGGCTTTTATAAATCCCGATCGGATGATGGACACTTTAACACTTTTCCAGAATTTATCAACACATTCGGCAACTTCAGTGTATGAAGCGCGTCTCATATTTCCTCCTTTTATACAAGTATGTAAATCTTCCGACATCCAGTTCTCCCAGCGAGCACGTACGTGGGACTTGAAACTTGTTTTTTAAATTTCAACGATTTTAACCGTGAACAACCAGCGTATTATCCGCACTGGTGGATAGTCCGCAGCTTCAAAAATTCGCATTTTAAACACAGATAGTCCGCGGACTATACGCGCGAAATTACGGTAGTCGCATAACAACCATTTAGTCGACTCTATGAGCTAGTACACAACTGTAGACGTAAGAGTTGATGGTTAAATCAAGATGCCTTTTTTTTTATTATTTTTCTGGTGAGCAACTATTGATAGTATATACTTTCTCATTGAACCCAATCTTCTAAATAGCAATTAAACAACTGAGTAATTATAAATTGATTGCATATACTACCCTGAATTAACCATGTATGCCAGTAAAGGAGTTTAAGCATGAGTTTTCTTTCAAACTGTATGTAACAACCTTTTATACCTCAAATTTTAAGAGTGAAAGTAAACATTGAGTGAAATAGATTAATTAGTTTTAATATTTCATTAAAATTTATGAGGGGAAAAATTAATTTGCTGGTTTCAATATTCAACTATTTCACATTGTAAGCATTTGGAATTATAAGTAAAATTTAACTCTACACAACTCATTTCTGAAAGTGTTGCAATTTCTTTAAAACATACATATTTTATCATTTTAATAATGTTTTCATGAGTATTTTCCAATAGATAATATAAAGCTCCAATATTGCAGAACTTTATAAAAAATTATTTTCATTATGAATAAAACATCTTTACAGAAGAGTTAAGTTTTAGTTCCCTTACTGTATTTTAAAAAATTATGTAAATGTTACAAAACAAAATACATTTTAAATAAATTAACTTCTGTATATAAACATAATTATAAAATGGGAAAATTTTTTCATAAGAAATTTACCACAATGAAAATGGAACTTCAGATGAAATTATTCACAAGAATACTGCTTAATATAATAATGCATACAGATCGCATAATTTTATATCATTAATTGAATTTTAACTTCTATAAAAAAATTTCTCATCTTTAATCCCTTTTTACTAAACCACAAAATATATTTTAGCATAAATCACTATTAGTTCATTGTCCAAGAGTTCAGTACATTCGACTTTGTTGGCATGCACAAATTATTGAGAATCATGTATCTGGCTAGTATTTTTATTCTAAAAATTGAGTTATTTACTAAGTTATAAACCTATTAAGAGTGTTTTTTCCTTAATTAGACTCATATGTATGATTAAATAAATATGAACTCATACATTATATATAACTAGTGTTTTAATGCCTCTTTTGTGAATCAAAGTAAAGTAATCAATTGTTTTGTTACATGCCTTTAGGTGTTTTCTAAGAAAGTTTAGCAGCGTTCTTACCCACATGTATTGAGTAAACTATATTTCTGATGATGCATGAGAAAAGATATGGAAATGAAGAATTTTGTATGAAATTTGTAAAAAATCAAAAATTTATATTTACACACATTTTAATAATAATTTCTAGGGAATAGAAAATTTATTTGTATACATTTAATAAGTATTCAAATATTTGAAAAATATGCATAGTTATCTAATAATATACAATAGAAAAGTGAGATAAAAAAGGTTTTGTACAGTTAAATTCTCAAAAAGCAATAAGCATTTTAGGGCCATTTTTTTCAGGACATTACATGCCTGTTATTTAGCAAATATAGTCGGATATCCATTTTATGAACCTCTTTATTTTACAAACTTTTTCCTGGAACTAAACACAAAGTATATTGAAAATTAATCTGTAACAAATTTCCCACATTATGACCTCTTTTTCGGGACTTATAGACTTCGTTAAATAGAGGTTCGATTGTTAATTTAGGTGATATGAGATAATTTCTAGATTAAGAAATGAGTAATTCAAAGGGAAGTTCTATAACAAAGCTGATTGGTACACATTATGGTATACTATAAAATAATACAAGTTATAAATTAAGAACTAGATTTATTATTTAAGAGGTAGAAAATGAGAGATGAGTAAATAATGTGATTTTCATACTAAAATAATTCGCAGGACAGTAAAACAAAAATCATAAAAATGAAAAAACAAGTAAAAAATAACATCTGTCACATGCAATAAATATGAAATTCTTGATTTGGAACTTATGTATTCCAGATTTTCTTTTTCTAAATAAACACCATTTTCCACGTCACCCAGGAGGTATAGTGCAGAGACGCATTACCCATTTTATCCAAATAGGAAAGGCGGGTTCCCCAATAGGTCTATTTCCTTATACAACATATTTAATAAAAAAACATTTAACCACATTTCTATAATATTTACAACAGGAACAATGAGTAATTACGTATTAGCTTGTCAACCAATAAATTTTTTCATATTTTCTGACAAACTTTAGTAACATAAATAACAAAACTTAAATTTCAATACCTTAATTTCACATTAACCTTACAACACTAAAGAAAAATCTACCTTCTCTTCTTTAGAATGAAAGTATAATTTTAAGTATTTTTCAAGGTTATACCATTGGAGCATGCATGGAAAAAATTTTCTGTGGATGTTTTGATGATTTTTTATTTGGCAAAAACGGTTGAGAGGCTGATATGTAACTACTACCTCATGATGTGAATTAAACATAAATGAAATATTTATGTTAAAAAACTAAATAAATTATTTATGAAACATCGCAGTGTTAATGTTTATCTATGCGCAAAAGGGAAAAAAAATTATTACACAATGAATGTATACATTTGATCACGATGCAGCATTCAATGTTTGAATTGGGAAAGAAACGATTGCCCGCAACTGCACTTACTAAAAAACAACGAATGAAACACCAGTTGTACAAAATGTGTGTGGGGGGATATGAACAAAATGAATTCTAGTTGTGATAGATATTCCATATCGAAAAAAAATTTGCTGCAATTCTGTGTGGCTTGTTGTGAATGTAGCTCTTGTTCATAAACAAAATTTCTAATCGGTTGATAATGGTTTCTTATAAATTCGATGCAAAAAAAAAATTTTGCCTGGGGGAAAGGATTTCCACTGTAGCCAACCACCCTGACTTGCTTTTGATTTCACTCATTTAATTGTTCCGGTTAGGTCACGCGTTTATCAAAGAAACATGGAGAAATTATTTCTTAGTTGGTGGAATGAGTGATTTAAAAATAGTCAAAAGAATTGAAGGTGGAACAGAACTTTTGCTGTTTCTTATTTGATAAAATGAGCGATTTTTAAAATTAGTCAAAAGAAATGAAGATGGAACAGAACTTTTTGTTTCTTTTTCTCTTAAGAAAAACAACATTCATCAGAGATCACAAATAAACAGCAAGAAACTACAACAACTCAGCAATGCCATCCATATCTTTAGTAACCTTCAAGAAACCACAATTTCACGGTACCATCCATATCTAGTTACCCACAAAGAAATTGTAGGATCATACAAAATATATTTAGCATTGGGTTAATTTTCTTTTGATTTTAAAGTATAAGGGGCCATATACACAGTGTCCTTTCAGTAACAAAATAGTCATTTTACATTACACTTTAAATTCACAAAGATAGTATAATTTTAAAGAAATTGAAACACTGGTAATTACAGCTTCAATTCAGATTCACCAATGGGTGCTATAATATAAATTTCACAATAGCTTAACATTACTTTAAACAAGTTTAACATGTTTCAAAACAAATGGATAAATTTAATTACAAACAATAAGAAAAATTGCTTACTTGATGCTGATTTTTGAAATATAATGTAATAAACATGTTTCTCAATATACAAGGCAGGGAAAAAAATCCCGCTCCAACACATTTCTGTAAGTGAACTGGCATCATTACTTTTTATATTTACTTCAGGTTTGGTGAAACTTATTTAGATTAGTTATTTCAAGTTAAGTAGTTATATAATAATACAAAATTAAAATACCATTGCTCTCAATGAAGTATACCAATGTATAATGAAAAATCTTAGCGTCAGATACCTTTAAGTAATTCAGGAATAATCCACTTGGTACACAAATGTCCTGAATTCACCATGGTTCAAGTAGGTACTTTTTTTGTTTAAAAAAACAAATGCTAATTTACTGATATATATGCATTTGAATGCTAGTAAAAATTCTCAACTGATTTTTCTGTTTTGAGGACTAATTTAAGTGTCAGAAATGAGCAACGATATTTTATGGAACTGCAGCGAGTCAAATAAATATGTTAAATAAGATTCTAACTTATTGAAATTCAAAGAAATAAAAATCACTAAAGGTTGTTTTATTTTATCAAACACCAAGTAAGTGGTAAACTTTACCACACATTTAATTATTAAAGGATGAATAGTATACTGCCTTTGAAACAGAGATAAAAAGATAATGACTGAAATTTAAGCATAAATGCTTTTAATGTTTATTATTCTAATTAAAATGGAAGTCAAAAAATTTCCGAACAATCAAGAGGAAAAATTGTTTCCTCAATTTTTACTGGAAAATAAACTGACTCCTGTTTTTAACACACTTTAAGCTTTTACTATTAACAAAATCAGATGTGTTTTAGCAATCTAAACTATGGGGTGCTAGTATGCATTACTTTAAAGTGTATCACAATTGCACCTAAAAGAATTAAAGATTGTATTTTTAAAAATATTTTAGACAACAAAGACAATATTTTTTTAAATATTCCTTGAAAAATAATTTTTTAACATTATGAAAAAGCAGCATGAAGTGGCACTCTTAAAGAAACATTAAATTTAAGAAGATACAGAATTCTTTTATAACAGTAAGAGATGAGAACCGAATTTACTACCTGTAAGTGAAACGCATAAAGTTGTTCCTTTCAAAAATGGATTTAACTTTGCAGCATTAACATAACCAGTACAACTTTAGGAAAACTGTTTTTGAATATAGAAAGTAGCTAGCAATGTATTTTTTGAAACTATGGATACAGCACAGTTAACAGCTTTTTGTAAATCTCCCTATTTTGAAAGAAAGACATTCCATCAATTAGAAATGCATTTTATGAACAACATTAACATGAAATGATACTAGGGAGAATGCTTATAGTCTACTTAAGTATTATTATATGGCACTATTTCTCTCTGCAACTGTTCCATCAGGAATTGAAGTCTCTTGCTTTGATACGAGTGAATTTTCGAAACTTCAGATCCTTAAGAGTTTGTCGTTGTCTCCAAAAGTTCAGTGTAATTGATATAATTACCTGAGATTTTGTAACAGAGTTTCTTAGCTCAATGCTCAACCTAGAGGTAAAGTCCTCTCATATAATCCCCAGGGGTAGGATACTCGGCTATACCCCCCGAGCACTGGGTCACCATATAGGTAAATCCAACAACCAGGTTGACATGAACTAAAGAAAGAGTGAATGATCATAAAGGCATCTCTCTCGAAGGACAACTTCTTTTCAAGCAGTTTTAATCTTGGTGGCAAGTTCTGCAAGAAAGGAACATTTCATAATTTAGTTTTCAACAACCACATTGACATGAAATGATGAAAGAGTGGTGCATACATTGCTTTAAGTTAAGTGTTTATGGTACTTACATATTATTGTTGTTTTGCTCTCTAGGAACCTGTATTCTTTTTGATAAATTTTATTTGCTGGTTAATATTTTTATTTGTTGCACAGGTGGTAAACTTGGTCAATTTGCTGCATTATCCAAACTATTCAACAGTAATTGTTTCTTTTGCATAACGTACTTGATCAAAGGATTTCAATTGCTTTATGCATCTTTCAATTCAGTAAAAGTTCATTCATTTCCGAATCCATCGAAGCTTTACATAGATTAAATATTACTATATCCTCTTCTGGTTGGAATTTTCTCATATGAGCATAAAAGTCCTTTTTAAATCCGATGGTTGACCCACATTTCTCGCAAAAAAAATATTGGTTAATTTGGTCTTGAAAAGGGCATTTCAATAAAATTTGTTTGAGACATCTTAGACACGTGCAGCTAATGATCGCTTCAAATCCAACACAGATGGGAAAAACCCCAACACCGGCTGCCAGAAACCCATTTCTCCTGCGTTACCGATTAGACTCGTCCAAACGCATGCGCAGTAAAAACTCTCATAGGCAGCCGTGTCGAATTTGAGACGCTAGTATTTTCTAATGTCATGCTATTGTAGCTGTCATGCACTTTGACAGGAAAAATTTTATTTACTGTAGACAAAGCGTCACTAATTTTTATTTTTAAATGTTAATTTATCAAGTTCAGGTTGGCAACACTTTGCTTTAACTGTATCTGAGACCTAAATTGACATTATTTGTTTACCATTCGTTCAATCTTCGGTTTGCACTTTTCGTTCAACTTTACTCAAACCTTATATTGATTTTACCAAAACAAAAAGTTCTTTTCAGAACTAAAACTCTTTTTAAATCGCATTTATTGTTTAAAATTATTAGTATGGATCTTATATCATCGAGATATAGAAAACCTAAGGGTCGTCCTACCAAAAGGAGGAAGTTGGTGTCTGAAAACAGCAAGAAGCGATGGCAGAAATCTCCTGAAACTGTTGATGAAAAAATCAGTTCTATATTACAGAGGGATCCATTATCTGACCCGAGTACATCTTCCCAACCTGAGGCAAGTTATATTTTCACCCACAAGGCTGTGTTTTCTGAACTATTGCAAAAAGTTCCTTGCAAATATTGTACAAACTGTGCCCTTGTTATAAAACACCAATCCATGGGATATTCTACAAAAATGGAACTTTTATGTGAATCATGTCATGAAAGAGCTATGGAAGTGTGTTTTCAAGTTTCCAAGATGAGTCTAAAAATTCACATGATATTAACAGCAAGCTAGTGAGTGCTATCCTATCCATAGGGAGAGGGCATGCTGCTTTGGAAACTTTTTCATCTGTGCTCAACATGCCAACAATGGACAAAAAAACATTTGCCAAATGCATGCACAACTTATCGGTTAAAAACAAAGAAGTGAAGAAAAAGATGCTCGAAATGTCACGTCAAGCAGCTAGAGAAGCTCACATAAAAGTTGATTCTTCTCTAAAATATCAGGAAATCATTGACGTGAGTGTGTCATATGACGGTACATGGCAAAAGCGAGGACATACATCTAACCTAGGATTAGGAATAATCATCGATGTCCTTAGGGGACTTGTTCTTGACTTTGAAGTATTGTCGAAATACTGTCATAATTTTATAATTACTGGTCGAGATATGGGAGCCGATAGTGCGGAATTTCACATTTGGCAAAAAGGACATATGGATGAGTGTGACAAAAATTTCGATGGAACGTCTGGAGCCATGGAGATGCATGCTGCATTAATTATGTGGAGACGGTCAATAAGTGATTATCAAATGAGATTCGTTTCCATGCTGAGTGATGGCGACTCGAAAACTTTTCAATTTTTGTCAGAAAATGAAGTATATGGTTCTGGGGTAAAAATCGAAAAGGAAGAGTACTTGAATCATGTTGCAAAGAGGCTAGGCACATCGTTACGCAACAAAGTAAAAGAGTGGAAAGTGAAGAAGGTGACTCTTGGTGGGCGTAAGCAGGGAAGCCTTACGGATAAAAACATAACAAAGTTGCAAAATTACTACAGAAAAGCTATAAAAGATAATGTTCCTGATACCCAAAAAATGAAAACTGCTACATATGCCAGCCTGATGCATTGCTCGTTAACTGACGAATAGCCTACGCATGGTAAGTGTTTTGAAGGGGAATCATCATGGTGTTTTTATAAAAGAGCAATAGCCAAAGGTGAAACCCCAGGGTCACATAATTGGATGACAACTTGCTTGTCGCAACAAGTAGTTGAAAAAATTATGCCTGTTTACCAACGTTTAGCTTCAGACACCATTCTTGAAAGTGCGTAGGAGGCAAGACGCAGAATTGTAATGAAAGTCTGCATAGCTGCATTTGGCGAAAATGCCCAAAAGAGGTATTCGTGTCCAAAAGGAGGCTAGAAAAAGCAGTTACGGATGCCGTCGAAAAGCACAATTTGGGCTACGTGAAATCACTTGAATCAAAACAGGACTCAAACCTTAATGATAGTCTTTCTTTGACTATTGCTGAAAGACAGGATAAACGACGCATTTCTCAAAACATTTCTGTGAAAAGAGAGAAAAGGAAAAGAAATACTACTAATAAAGATGTAGCCTATAATGCCGGTGCTTTTTAATTTTTTTTCAGACTTAGTGACAGTTTTCTTTTTATGTGTAATTGAATTTATTACTGTTTTGCATTTTTATAATTTAATTGTATTGAAATACTTTATTTTTACTCATTGTGATTAACGAAATATATAATTTATTATCTGGTTGATGAAATACATTCTACTAATTTACTTTAGATATTACTAGAAAGTTCTAGCATATTTTTTAATTTTTATCACTATATATACCACGCGTGCTAATGTGACAGTTACAATAAATATTGCAGAATCTTTTATATATATATTCTGCACCTATCTTATGTTTATATGATGTTAGTGTTTTTCAAATTTATACTTATAAATTTATTTTACTTATTATTACTTACTATTATTACTTATTATTACTTATTATTATTATATACTTATTATTTCTTTTAAAAAAATCAGTTATTTTCTTATAAAATCAAAACAGTTGTTTCTCTCAAAATCAAAAATTTGCCTCGAAACAGTTTTGAATTTTTGTAATTTAATCCTATTGAAATACTTTATTTTTACTTATTGTGATTTATGAAATGTATAATATATTATCCGGTTGAGATAAAATAATAATGGAATACATTCTGCTAATTTACTTCTGATATTATTAGAAAGTTCCAGCTTACTTTTCAATTTTTATCACTATGTGTACCACATGTCGATGTGACTGTTACAATAAATATTGCACTTATATGTATATATTCTGCACTTATCTTACATTTGTTTTGATATTAGTGTTTTTATATTTCAAATTTATATTTATATCTTCATTTTTTTTATAAAAAGCTAAATTAACTTCCTTTAAAGTAAAAAAAAAGTTGTTTTTCTCAAAATCAAATATTTGCCTCGAAACCAAAATTCAAAATGTTCCATGCGTTGCAATTTTTGTCCGATTATAACAAAACTTTCCAAAAGTATTCTTCTAATATGTAATTATAACTTCATGGATGCATTGTAGTAATAGTGATAGGGTGAAAGAAGAAATTAAAGTTTTTTATGTATAAAGTCATTAAAATTCTTAAAAATTTCATATAAAAATTTGCGTTTACTCATACTTTGTAAATTATCATATAAAACATTACTTTACATGCATAAATTTCTTAAGAATTGCTTAAAGAAGTTAAATCAGTTAAAAATATGAAATTTTAAAAAAAATCAAAACGCATGGAACGTTTTGAAATTTTTAAATTATCGTTAATTTTTTTTTAAAAATTTTAAATTTCTTAAAAATTACTCATTCTTTTCTCACCAAATTTTTTTATATGGTTTTAGTTTTTCTTAAATACTGGCAGTCAAAATTTGGAGCATGTGTGTAACAAATTTAAAAAAAATTTTTACTGTGCACAGTAGCCTTAAAATATTAGCTAAGCAAAGATTTTCCAAAAATTCTTCAGTTACATAATTTGTAAGTTCCAATTATAAAAAGTGCTCATTTTTTTTTTCAAAAAAAGGTTATTATAAAAAACATTCAAGAAAGCGATTTAAATTTTTTTATTTCTATTCAATTAAGAAAAAAATAATTTAACTAAATGGTTATTGCAATGAATAGTTATACAATTTATACTCTTTGGAAAAGGCAAAGAGTTTGCTTTAAACACATAAACATAAATTTTTCCTTAAATTTATACAAAATATATTTAAAATATCACTTATGCTTAACATACTAAGATAATTTGTTTGAAAGACGTATACTGATATTTATCTTTTAAAATGAAACTATTTCAACATAAATTAAACTAGAAAGCAGTATGAAAAAAAAATTAACAACATAACCGTATAAAAAACCCCAATTTTTTCAGATTTATAAAAATAAACTTTTTAAAGCCAAATCTTGTCGGAAACTTATACAAAATACTTATACAGTATTTTTTTTTCTTACTTTTGTATGAAATGTATTTAAAATATCATTTACGCTTAAACATTCTGAGATAATTTTTTTTTTTAATATACCCAAACTTATTTTTAAAAAGAAAGTATCTCAACATAAATTAAACTAACAAACAATATAAATAAAATTAACTCAAATTAAACATTCAAAAAATCATTTTATTCAGATTCTCATAATATTCAAAATAATCAGGTGGATATAACATTTCTCTTACTTCTCTTAAAATATTATCTAAGCAAAGATTTTCCAAAAATTCTTCAGTTACATTATTTATAAGTTCCAATAATAAAAAGTGCTCATTTTTTTTTTCAAAAAAAGATTATTATAAAAATTATTCAAGAAAACGATTTAATACATTCCACAGCCATCTTGTAGAATCAAGATCAGACCGGCCGCTTGTGCCGCCTCTACAAGAGAAAAACAACTCAACTCTGCGCCTCCGCCGCCTCTACACCAGAATCTGCTCTCAACTCAGCGCCGCCTCCGCCGCCTCTACAGCAGAATCGGCTCTCAACTCCACGCCGCCTCTACAGGAGGAAAACAACTCAACTCCTCGTCTGCGCCGCCTCTGCGCCTGCGCCGCCTTTACAGCAGAATTGGCTTTTCTTACCTACTTTAGTTAATACATATATTATATGAACATAAAACAAAAATATCGAAACTTAAAATTTTTTTTGTTGATTACGAAATTTATTATGGAGGATTTTTATTGAATGAATAATTTTAATCACATTTAATTTTTTTTTAAAAAAACAAAGTTTTAGTTTTAATTTTTTGCATTTTTTGGCATAATTTTCATGAATATTTACATTGTTCCTTGTCATCTATAATTTTAAATATTTTTATAGCACTTACACTTAAATATAAAATTACTTCACTTCATGGGGTTTTGAACTAATACATTGACACTGAAGTACCTTTTAATTATCAAATAGGAACAATGCCCTGCTCACACATAAATAACCGTATACGTATTTTAAAAAAATTCATATTATTAATTTAAAAGTTAAAATCCTAGTATGAAACTCAATTTTTTCAAATATATATATGTATATATATATATATATGTATGTATATAAATATATATATGTATGTATATATATATGTATATATATATATATATATATGTATTTCAAATATATATATGTATAAAGACTTTATTGATTACTAAACTATATAGTAATATAACGCATATAGATTATCGTCCTAGGGAATAAAAATTCTCCATCCAATGTGATTTTAAAATTCATTTGTTTGCATCAGAATTGCTATTTTGGTTATGGAAGAGTTCACTGGTCGTGAATACGACCAGTGGGCTTCCGATCAAGCCATATTATCGAGTTAAATGGTCCTTAAATTCCTAACGCTAATAACGAAGTTAAGAACGAGCTATATGGTTTCATCCTTGTCACTGAAACGCAGTTCATATTTTTATAATTACGAGATCCATTACCTATCCAAATTAAAACATATATGTGTGTGATTCTGAACCAGTCACTTTATTCTTCTGTTGTAATATTATTATTTTGAAAAAGTAGATTATATGTACAGAAACAGATAATTCAGGATGGTAGGGGGACACTTCGAAAAAAATTACTTGTATAATTTCAATATTATAATACAATGAACTGAAACATTGAAGAACAGATACACTTCTATATTATAAATTAATATAGAGAATGTTGTACAGAAATCATTAATATAAAACATTTTCTTGTAGATTATTACACACAAATTCAAATGTTTAATATTATTCAGTCAACTATATAGAAACAAATCTTTTGCGGGGAAAAAATTCACAGGTCACAAAAAACAGAAACTTTTTTTGTTGAATATTTTTTATATGCCACGAAAACAATAAATTAACTTTTAATTTTTTCGTATTCGTTTAATTAATAATCATTGCATTCATTGCCGTCTAATTGATTCGATAAGCTGAACTATTTTTTAGCACTTGAAAGTAATTAATCGTGTAAATGTAATTCAAGAATTGGCTCTGCGCATTAAATATCTAAATTCTACGAGGATATAATGCTTAATTATTTAAAGAAATTTAGAAGTGATACTTTAAATTTATAAGAGGACACTTTCTTTCTAAACTTATAATAATCAAATTTATATTATTTGAAGACTCCTAAATTTCTTTGCGTATTCAAAGATAAAAAAAATTCTTTGTGTTCATCTTTAAATGTGACCTTTTTTTTTTTTGCTAAATCCTATGCTTTATTTTGCAGAGTTTCTTGATGAAATTATTCATTCAATGGTATCTTGATAAAAACTGTTTAAAACTCGTTTATTATAAGTCATCAAATACTTTTTTTCTGCTAAACATAATTATTACAAAAATATGTTAACAAACTTTGTATAAAGTGTTTTAAATGCTTCGGTTTTATTTATTTATTTTACTGTTAATTTTATGCTACTACATACAAAATACTATGTTTAATTAAATGTTTGGAAATTCTACATCGTCTGAGTTTTTTACGTATGTTTTAAATTTTGATTTTTGAAAATTTAAATACTTTTGGTTAATTCCTTATAGTGGTTTCGGTAACCTAGTAGTTATGGTCACGAACTCGAGGCTGGAATGTCTCGGGTTCGAGTCCTGGTGCCACAAGGGATCCACCACGTACATTGAATCCGTAGAGGCTCAATGTCCTCCCGATGATGTGGTGTGGCAGTTAGGAAAGGGGGTTGCCAGCTCATATTTTAGTATAATCAGTAAGAATTTCTAGTCAACATATATTAAGACTGTATTCTATCTAGAAATTTTATATCTCTTACTATTCAAAATATATTAATTGTTTTAGCTTTATCATTATCTTAATTATTTAAGGAGATAATCTCTCATATTTTTAGAAATAAACAACTTTAGTTAAAATTTTTCTTTTTTTACAAAATCAATACTTTGAATTTTCCTCCATTATATTTATTCACAGCTAATTTATTATACACAAAGATTAATTCATACAAAGTTTTTTTCAATATAATAGTTAAGAGATATAATTTGGAAGTGAATATATACTTGTAGTATGGTATTTTGTTTCACATTTCTCATTGCTTTTCTCTTTTTTTTATTAATAGTTTTTCGAAAAAATAAAGATTTACAAAAAAAAATTGTTGATATTGCGTAAGTTAGTGAATAGTTCAAGAAAATTCATTTCTGCTCCAGATCATAAAATCTATTAATTAAATGTGTTGAAAATAAATCCTGAATTATTCACGTATAATTAATTTAGATTTCTTAACAACTGAAACATCATGACTCTTAGACAGGATTCCTGAAAGAGGGATAAAATTGATATCTTATTTGTATTACTTGACTTAACAGGAAATTGATCAATCATCGATATAAATATATTTATCTTGAATTAACATATCAAAATTTTAACATTTATTTATAAAGCAAACTAACGCAATTTAGAACAAAGGATTTTAGAGGTTTGCCAGTGCCTTTTTGAAATTTTTTTATTCCTTAAAATCCTACATGGTCTTTTTTTTATTATTGTATCCAGTTAAGGGAAATTTATTAATGCTCTTGTTTCATTTAGTAAAACACTTCTATATACATGTGTGTAAAATAATTAAATGATTTTTCCCCCTAAACAACATATAAGATGCAAAAATTCTTTTCAGGGAAAATGTGTGTGTGTGTGAGTGAGCTTTTTATTTTCCGTTTATAATAATTGATAACGAACAAAAATATTGTGATTAAAAACATTTGCAAATATAAATATCCCTTTTTTTTGTTTTCTTTTTTTTTTTTGTACAAAACTAAAGATAAAAATTCTTTTGATCTTTCATGTTTAGAAAGACACCGTTTTGAGGTCAACATATCTAGTACTGTTTTTGCGGCATGGTCCAAAAGATTCAAAAAAAGGGGAGTGTCAAGAATAGGGAATTCCTTTTGTCAAGAATTGGAGAGTGTTTCAAATACTTGAAAACTATCCTTCAAGTTATACTGAGAATTTCTTTTTCTTTTATTTTTGCTGCTTCGCTGCTATAGTTCACTTCTTGTCTGAGAATCATCAGTTTAGATTTTTTTTTTTTTTACCAGTCATTTTATTGTAAGCGATCTACAGTTTTAATTAAATATCTTCAACAAGTACGAAATATGAAATATTATGAGTTTTGTTCAGTGATTAATTATATAAAAACACTAGCCGCGCAGGGTATAACGGCTAGTATTTGAAATGATCAATCGAATTTGTTTCACTTGTTAAAAAAAGTCCTCTGTTAACAACAAATGAAATCTATATTTTTTTCTACATTTATTACAATTGAAACGAAATGCTTTAATTTTCATACCAATTAAAAAAATTTGCGATGTTTGTATTCCTTTTTTTTGTAAACTATGTATTACTTAGAAAAAGCCACAACATTTTAAATTTCACGAACAGCAAAAAAAAAAAACAAAAAAAAATTTAATGTACTCATTTAAATTTCTAATACTCTTATCCTTATGAGAAAATAAAATTATTTTGAAAGGTAAAAAAAAAGTCAATTTTTGAAAACACTATTCTAAAATAAAGTTCAAGTAATGATCAGTGCATATAATTTGCACAACTTAGCCAATTAAAAAACACACATAAAAGCTATTTACCTAATCACTTACGTATTTTTCAAAAAATTTATAATGTTATAAAATAAATCAATTATTAACTGTAGGATTTTGACCAGATCAGACGTGTCTCTGAGCTCAGGAAATACCCACGATTAATTATGGCTACGATGGACGTTGATCCACCGGACAGACAGTGCTCGTGCTGCAGAAGAAAAGACCTAGAGACTACCGTAATTGCCGAAGATGCTTGCACCGTGAACTTTTCACGATTCAGTGATTGCCGCCCTGACACGGACCAAAACGCCCACTTGAAGGAGATCGTCAGGAAGCAGATCATGGAGCGCCAGCAAGGTAAGGATGCTGCATTGATTGAGCTTGAATCTCTTCCCCCATTCAATAACCCTAATTGCTCAGCATATCGCAAAACTAATCCTAACTCTAAAACTCCCTCCCCAATGCCAGAGGAACCTAAAATCATCATAGTTGATACCCCCCCCCCCCAATTATTGCCAAGAATAGCGAATCTGTAGAGGATAACCCTTTCCCGAAACGCAAACCAAAGAAAAAAAGGAAGAAACCTAAGGATTCGACGGACGACTTTGTCTTCCCTAAAAAAACCGCGAGACCTGCTTCTCCTACCACTAGTGAACCAATCGCCACTACTAATAGTTTTTCAGATCCCGAATCCGATGTTGAAGAACAATCTCAACCGGAACAAACACCCCAGGATCCCCCCGCCCCTAAACCCATTTCACTTATTTAACTCAAAATAAAAAAAAATTTAGAGACCAATTAAAAGCCATTTATGCTAAATTCCCAGAAACGATGAATAAGCCAGCTGGAGAATTCCTCAAACTAACAGCCAGCAATAGTGACGAATACCGTAGCCTAACTCATTTCTTAGAGCAAGATAGCGAATACGAGTTCATCGTAGTTAAACCTAAAACACATAAGCCGAATAAAGTAATAATTAAAGGGCGCCCCATTTTCACAAAGACCTCCGAGATCCAAGAGGATCTCGAAGAAGCAGGATTCACTATTGATACAATAATTAATTTCTAAAAAAACCAAATCAAAACTCCCATTTTTCCAAGTAGTGTTACCTAGAAATGAAAACAATCAGTGAATCTTTGACATAAATGTGGTGCAATATATGCACGTTAAAGTTGAGGGTTTCCTCGTTAGAGGAATTACCCAATGCTTTAACTGCAATAAATTCTACCACACTGCAAAAAGCTGCCATCTCAAACCAAGATGTCTTAAATGGGGCATGGAACACCAGACTAGAAACTGTACCATCAAGGAGAGGCAGGAGAATCCCTTCTGCATTAATTGCGAAGCATATGGTCATACGGCCTGTTACACCAAACGCCCCAAGTTCCCCCAACCTAAAAAGGACACGCCCTTAATTAATGAAATTAAAAATAAAAATTTCAACAGCAACCTGAGAAAACCAGGAGTTTCCTTCGCTAACGTCGTTAGCGGAGAAACCCCTCCTGCCCACCCCCACCCCCAGCACTGAAAAAACTATAATTGTAAATATTAAAGACAAAGTTGTCCGTGAATCTATTGATGACGAAAATACCTCTGACCTAGTTCAAGTAATTGAACTAGTACATATAATTTCAAAAATATTAAAAAGATCCCCCGAAATACTTAATCTAATCCCCAAATTAAAACATGCAGAAAAAGATAATAACCAAGCATATGTTCTTGTCGAAGCTCTGCTCGACAAGAAATAATCTCAAATTTTTACATTTTCTTTATCTAAAATTTATAATTTCTTAATTTTCTAAATTTTTATTTTATTTATTTTTTCCATCACCATGTAACTTTAAATTCCGTAGCTCCTTTCCTATTTTCCACTTTCTTTACAAGCTCACGGCAGCATCCAATCCGATTGCTTCCTTCACTTCTACGACTGCTCTCATCCCATTGGCTCTCATCTCTGAAGCCGCGCCTCCAGCAACACCAGGCCGACTTAATTGCCAGATAAAGGGCGGAGGGATATGATTATCCCAGTCCCTGTAGTTTAAAACAGCCGTAAAAATCAATCAAAGTATTGAAAAATTAGAAATATAAAATGTTTGCATTATTTTTATATAGTTTGACAAAGTTTAATATTAAAATATGCTTTGATATTAAAACATTTGAAATAGCAAATGTACTTAAATAAAGTTAAAGCTTTTTAGTAATTGAATTTAATAGAAGTGTTGCGCACGAAAGATGAAAAATATACATGTTAGATGGATTGGCTATTGAATGGCTTTTGGAAGAAAATTGTCCCATATTCATTGCATCGCTAAAAATTATTCAACATTTCTTAAACCAAAAAATTAAATTTTAAATAATAGTAATCAAATAGTGTTATTAATTAAAAAACAACAAAAATGGACAACAAATTTTATAAATTAATTTAACATTGAAATTTAAGAACATGGGTTCTTTTGGCTGCAGACTTCAAATTTATATGCAATCACACCTCAGCTGGGACGTTTAATTTGTATTTTATTAACTACCACACAACATCATTCGAGAAATTTGAGATCCCGTTTCTTATATTAAGTCGCACTTGCAGAATTTCACAAAGTGGATTCTTGGTAAATACCCTTCATTTTTCCACCACTACCAGTCGGGCGGGCAAGGTCAAGGCTGTCTCTTCAAGATAGCCTTGGCAATGTGCCGGGTTCTCCCGGTCGCCGAGCTTGCTGATCTGACAATAACGACTAAGTTGACCAAACGCTAGCCGCCGGTCTCGGAGTTAGCCGCGGTCGACACAGCTTTTTCACACTTGTAATTACACACCCCAACGCAAACAAATAGAGCTCCAGCATTTTTTCTTAATTTTATTATTTTTATAGGTCGCCATCTAATGTATTTTATTAATTTTAACTGTTTTCTTTATTTTCTTCTCTTTAATATTATTCCCACTACCCACTAATCATGGCAAGTGAATTTAACAATGCTCAACTATAACACAAGATAAGGTATTAAGACCTCATCAGAGATCAAGTGCCCCATCGACCATTCTGCCGTTTTTCTACTTATCATCTAATGTCTTAAATTTAATCATTTGCATTTTTTCAACTATCTTTTATAAACTAGGTGTTGCCGATATAAATTAATGGACTGTAAGTTTAACAACAAAATTTTAATGAGCGAAAACGGATCCCAACCATATGGGATCGCTAAACTTTTCCAACTGAATACAAGGTTACACAGTTGGCTCGGAACAAAATCTATACAAGGAATTCTCGCCAACTGGTGCCAAAATCCTGCCCCGCCTTGCAATGACGAAGGCATTCAACAAAGTTTACATTATACAATTATTACAATAAAAGTTACAATAATATAGTAAGAATGCATGATAATAACAATTCAATAAGGATACAATAATATTTATAAATACAATTCTGATGACAAATCAATTGACATATGGTAAATTGGCAATTTTAGTGACTGGTCTTTTACAAACTCCTTGTTTATCCTTTAAAGCCACTACTCTGACTAAATTATCCTTACCAGGGTGCAATTTTAAAACTCGTGCCAAATACCATTTTAAAGTATCTGAATTCTCTGAGGGTTTCACTAACACTAAATCCCCTTCTTTGAAATCTACATTGCCCTTACACCATTTGGGTCTCTGTTGCAGTCTATTTAAATATTCTGAAGACCATTTGCGCCAAAAATGTTGGTTCATCCTTTGTCCCAACTGCCATCGGCTTAATCTATTCATGGGGATCTCAGTGTAATCAGGATCAGGTATTGCAACCAATGATGATCCAATCAAAAAATGTGTAGGAGTTAAGATTTCGGTATCATTCGAATCATTAGACAGATGACAAATTGATCGAGAATTAAGAACCGCTTCAATTTGAACTATAAGTGTTGAAAATTCTTCATGACTTAAAATTGAATTGCCAATTACTCTCTTTAAATGGTATTTTAAAGATTTAACCCCAGCCTCAAACAGACCACCAAAATGTGGTGCGGAAGGTGGGTTGAAGTTCCATTTGATTTGTTCTTCAGACAAAAATCCATTATTTTTTCCATTTTTCCCTTAAATAATGCTTTAAGTATTTTCCTTAATTCATTATTTGCACCTACAGAGTTAAGACCATTATCACTATGGATCTCAATGGGTCGCCCTCTTCTGGCCACATGCCGTTTTAAAGCTGCAAGAAAGGCTTCCGTTGTTAAGTCGCTAACTATTTCTAAATAGATAGCCTTAACTGTAAAACAAATAAATACACAAACATAAACTTTTCTAATATGCTTGCATTTTCCAGAAAAAGTTTTCAACTGGAAGGGTCCACAATAATCTATACCTACCTGACTGAAAACTCTGCAAGTGGTGACTCTCGCAGCTGGCAAATCAGCAATTAATTGCTGCGAACCTTTAGCACTAATTTTTCTACAGGTGATGCATGTTCTAAGAATTTTTCTAACTACATTCATTGCGGATGGTATCCAAAAACTATTTCTAATATTTGCTAAGGTAGCTTCAGCACCTGTATGAAAATAGAGAATATGAAAATGATTAATAACAATATAAGTAAAATTATGGTTGGTGGGAATTATCATGGGATGTTTCTGATTCCTTGGGATGGGGGAGTTTCTTAACCGTCCTCCAACTCGAAGTAATCCACTATCATCTAAAAAGGATGCAAGTTTAACAATTTACATGAGTTTGGAAGAGGAATTCCCTTTTCTAAATATTGAATTTCATTAGAAAATGAAGTTCTTTGAATATTTTTTACGATACACTTCAAGGATTCTGATAGTTCTTTGCTCTTTAAAGGTCCAATTGGCTCCTTGGATGTCTTGCATTTTCAATAAATCGTTTAAACCAGGCAATTACTCTCTGCAACTTAGTAAATGATGAGCAATTACTAATTATATCCAGTCGCTCAAAGGTCTTTAATAAGGCACATAGAGGAATGTCCGAAGTTTCCTTCAGTTCTTGTAGGAAAAGATCATCTCCTTCGACGGCAGTAGTGTCGTAAGGTTCCAGTTCTTTATACTGATGCAAGAAAGCTGGACCAAACCACCAAAGTCCACAATGTTGAATTTTTTCTGGACTAATACCTCTTGAAAGGATGTCAGCAGAGTTATTTTCGGAATTCACATGTTTCCAAAAACCATTTTCTGTGAGCTCTTGAATTATGTTGACCCGGTTTCTTACGAAGGTTGAAAGTTGAGTAAGTGGCTTTTTGATCCAAGCCAGTACAATGCTGTAATCAGTCCAAAGATAAATTTGATTGATATTGATTTTAAACTTGTAGACAATAACGTGGTATGTTAAGACAGTTTATAGACTCCAAAGCATCTATGAAGGATTTCCAATAGGAAACTAAGTTCGAAGACAACGGATAATTCCGATCAAGTTTCAACTGCCACAAAGATTGGAGGAAGATTTTGGCCCTTGTTATTACAGGTCCAATCAGTCCAAGAGGATCGAATATCCTTGCGATTGTAGAAATTACAAATTTCTTTGTGACTATGAGACTGTCACAGTTTGAAGTCATGGGAGAAATCTTGAAAGCAAAAGAGTCTGGATGTGGCTTCCACAAGAGTCCTAGGGTCTTGGCCTCGGTTGAAGAAGAATAAGAAAGGTCTTTATCTTGACACATTGAGTCTGGTAATAACAATGGATTACTAGCTGACCACTTGAGAAGTTCCATTCCAGCACCCCTTAGTAGTGAAACTAGTTGTTCTTGGAGTTTTCTTCCAGATTCTAAATCATCTGGTCCAGTAAGAAGATCATCCCTATAGACATCAGACATTATAACATCTGCAGCTAATGGATAATTGTCACCGTCATCTACGGCAAGCTGTTTCAAAGATCTTGTCGCAAGGTATGGTGCACTCTGGGTGCCGTAAGTAACTGCAAATAATCTGAAATTCTTCACAGGACTGTCGATTTTATCTCTCCAAAGAATGCGTAATAAATCCCGCTGGGATTCGTCAATCAAAAACATTCTAAACATTTTTTAATATCTGCTGTTACCGCAAATTTGTGAGCTCTAAAGTTTCATAAAATTGAAAAGGGGGCCGTTTGTATTACACCACCATTCAATTGAAAAGAGAGAGAGAATTTAGCGATTCCCCTGAAGTAGTAGCGAAGGAAGCATTAAAACTATACGTAAGGGAGTTGTTTTGCTTTCGTGGCGGTACACACCATGATGAGTTAGATAATACACAACATCAGGATCATTATCTTCTACTACTTCTTCCATGTGTCCCATTTCTAAATATTCATGTATAAAATTTCTGTATAATTCCAATATTTTTGGATCTTCAACTAATCTTCTCCACACGGAGTTAATTCTACGTAATGCCATTAATTTTGAATCTCCCAAGCAACTCGGATCCTTTGACAAAGGCATTTTCACAATAAAACGACCAGTTTCATCTCTATTATAAGCACTCGTAAAGAGTATTCTTCACATATTTTTTCTTCTCTACTCATTGTAGGAATTTTTGAAATCAGGAAAATTTCCAATTTCTCAAAAGCGTTTGATACTATTATTTGAGCTCATTTACATCAGTAACTAGTCCACAATAGCTCTTATTAGTGTAATTATGTGACATGACGCCACTAGCTACGTAACTGAATACTGTATCTTGTAATATCAACTTCCCTTCTGCCAGTTTTATTTTCCCATGATTTAGAATTTCAAAGAAAATCTGATTTGATAAAAGCAAATCGATTCTTCCAGGTGAATAGAAATTTCTCGTCCGATAACTTTATATATTCAGGGATTTTTATCCCACTAATATCTAATTTATTTGTTGGAGTCAAACCCGTAATTTTCGGAACAACAAAAAATTCCATTTAATTTCTGAAACTGTCTATTTTTATTTGAAACCACGGCAGATACTTTGCTTTTTATAGTTTGCGAAGTCCCGTTAATACCGCAAATAGAGTTATTTGCTCGTTCACTTTGCAACTCCAAAATAAGACGGCATCCTGTGATATCAAGTTATACATACTCCCACAATCAAGAAGCTTTCGGAGGGGAAAGAGTTCCCCGCGGGTTTTTTGACAATAAACTATGGCGGTGGACAAACACCCCAGTTGAATGACCCTTAGCATGTCCTACGAATTCCTCCCCTTCGGTGTCAAATGAAGGGATAGTTTGTTTGGGCTTGAACATTCGCTGTTTACATTTAGTTTTGGTTCCAGAGTTGGCAAAGTTTCGCTAATTTGACTCCTATGGCTATCGAACTTTCTCTCAAAATTTCTACACAAAAGTGAATTGTGCCGCTTAGAGCAATTGTGACAATTCCGCGAACTTTTGCATAGAGCTACCCTATGAGAAGAACTAAAACAATTTATGCAAAAGATTGTTCCTTTTCACCGAATTAAATCTTTCATAAACACTTAAATCATTAAATTTTTTACATCTAAATACTGGGTGAGGCTATTGTTTACAAATTACACAGTTTACTGGATCCAATTTAGCTAGAAAAGATTTCGTTTTGTAACTTCGTTCCGAATGGAACAGCTATTGCATTATTTGTTTGGATGTTTTCTAGTAATTAAACAGCGTTTTTAACAAAAAATCCATAAAATTCGTCCCATTTAGGCAGTTCGGTAGAGGCCTAAAGTTGAGCTCATAATTTTTCCTTGTTTCCTTATGTAATTTTCTTAAAATTAAATTTATCAATAGTACTTCGGAAAATTCGTTTAGTTCTAATCCTACAATTTTTAAATCTCTTAAATGTTTTTTGACAACAATCTATTAAAGTTCTTAAATTTTTAGCTGATTCGTGAGTAAATTTTTTCCAATGATATTTCACTAAAATGACTATTTATAATCAATTTTTTATTCTCGAATCTCTTTTTCAAACATTCAATAATGAAGCATATGAATCATCAATTGTAATAACATCCTTAGCTATTCCAGTTAGTGTTGCTTTTAAGTAATATAATTTTTGAGAATTTGTTAAACTATTGTTCGAATCACAATTAAAGAAATAAATTCTACTTTAAAATTAAACTAATCATGATAGGAACCATTAAATCTTGGTAATTGAATATCTGGCAATTTAATATTATTAAACTATTTCCACAAGATGCAACATCATTATTCTTCAAATCAATTTTTGAAATAATATTTTTAATCCTTACCTAGATATTTTCGCAATCATCTTCTAAATCCAGGATTTCTAATTCAAGTGGTTCCAAGTCACTGTCCTTTAACACTACTTCATAATATTCATTCCGAATATCACTCAATTTGATTCTTAGGCATTTCAAGGTATTCATTTTCGATTCCAACTTTTTTTTATCCTTTTCGTCCGGATTGTTAATGAAGTCTTTTATACGTGTCAGCTGCGCTTTAACAGATCCACGTTTGCGGTTCAACTGAACTAATATTTCTTTCGACATACTGCTCTATAACTATTCTAAAGATTTTACAAGTACTAGTTTTTCTAAGGTTCGACAACTCCGCGAGCGGACCAATGTTGCCGATATAAATTAATGGACTGTAAGTTTAACAACAAAATTTTAATGAGCGAAAACGGATCCCAACCATATGGGATCGCTAAACTTTTCCAACTGAATACAAGGTTACGCAGTTGGCTCGGAGCAAAATCTATACAAGGAAATCTCTACAACGGGCGCCAACACTAGGAAACTGCATTTCATAAAAGGTTTCTGTAATATACTCCTGGGTATAATAATCTGCATTTTGAGGAATAATTCTATATGTTTAATTAGAACATTAATTTTTATTTTATTAAAACTATTTTTTGTATCATTTATTGTTTTTTTTAAAGAGCCGCAGCTGAGTTGTGATTTGAATTTTGATTTTAGCAAAGGTCTATCATGTGAAACTCTGCAAGTGCTAATTATAACGTGAAACAGGTGGTATTGTGTACAAGTTACGATAATACCAGTTAGCGACCCAATTTATGTGCCACAGTGGTATTCAATCTTTTTAAACTCACGTAATCCTTAGAACTATAAGGTATTTTCAGAGAGCTGCATTCCACACACACAAATACTATAAAGAATGCAATTAAAAATAATATTTTGAAGTAGATCAACATGTTATAGGTACTTCATGTAGCAATATAATTCATGTAGCAGTAATAATTTTTTAAAAAAAGTACTGCATTTTTCATCAAAAATTTTATTGTGATTTTTTAATATAATTTATACTCACTAATAATATTAATTTGTGATTTAAGTAACACTTACTCATGCGTTATATTCAGTAACTAAAATATGTGCTTGCATTTTTTAATACAAACTGTTAAAGTCTAGATCTATTGAAATCATCTGCAATCGCATTTCATATTCTCAGTGTTTCATTTTTTAATTATATTTTGTTCTTTTTTTCCCGCAGATGCATTCAAAAATGTTTTTCCATTTAAATGCATAGCTCTGAAGGGCATTAAAGTGTTTAAACTGTGAAACAAATCCCATGTATTTTGCATGAATTTGCATCCTAAAACTTAGGAGCTGTTCTTGTGTAAACTTAGATTTTAATGGCGAATCTGATGATTTATTAAAAAGTTGCTTCTTCTCTTTCATTTTAGGTATTATTTCCGCAAACGGAAAAAGGTGCATTTTCCATTAGGAAACTATTTAGCTTTACAGGACATTGTACTAACGAGAATAAAATTATTTCATTGATCTTCGGAATAGTAAGCAATAGAATATAATGTTAATAAATTCCAATTAATTATGCTAATCAATATTTAAATTTCATTCTAGATAAGGGCTTTGAAGATTTGACTTTCTTCTCAAATCCTAAAAATAATTTTACTTTTTAAAAGGACTGGGATACTAAGGATTTAAATAGATAAATATTTTTTTGCTAATAAAATTAAAATTTTGCTGATATTTCTAACTAAGCAGTAATAATCAAACAAAAAAGAAATTCAAATTTTATTGAATTTTTTTCTTTGAAGTAAAAACTACAGTACAATGACAAAAAAAAAACTTTTTATGAGAAATAAAGGAATTTACTTAGTTTTTATTTTTTACAAATTTAGAAAAATGCATGATTGGTCTGTTAAGTATATTAATTTTATAAATTTTTCTCGTTTTTGCATCCTATCCACAAAATTATAA
>BMAO01023813.1:0-30280 GCA_019973975.1 Trichonephila clavata | reverse complement strand
CAAACAAGACAAATTTTCCTGCACTTCAATTACGCAACGTTAGTCATAAGAATACATCGTAAGTGTTCAAAAATTTTTGATATCATCCCACAGATTCTGAAAATTTCCGACTTCCTCTAATTTCATTTGGAGTATAAAGTTTTGCACAGGCCTTTAATATCTCAGTGGTCAAACACTTTTCTTTTTTGTTTCGAATTTATTCAAACTTTTTGTTGTTATTACAACAACAAAATGTTATTTTTAGAACTTTACATCATTTAAATTTTATTTGTTGATAAAAGTAATAAGTATGTTCTTATGAAAGTCATATATATAAAACCTAAAGGTCGTCATAAAAGAAGAAAGATGTTATCCAAAAATAGTAAGAAGCGATGGTAGAAATAATCTGAAACTTTTAATGAAAAAAAACTACAATACTTAATATCCTACTCCAAAGTCATCTTACACAAGTATGACATTTTTACAACCTGAATTCAGTTACGTTTTAACGCACAAGTTATATTTTCTGAATTATTGTAGAAAGTTCTTAGTAAAGATTGCTCGCTCTGCGTTACTATCAAACACCACCATCTCTCAAGATACTCTTTAAAAATGGAATTTTTATGCAAGTCTTGTAATGAAAGTTATGGAATTTTTATGCAAGTCTTGTAATGAAAGTTATGGAACTATTTACTCAAGTTTTCAAGAGCTCGCATGATAACTGGTTTGTGTCAAATCATCCATAAGTAGAGACCACGGACCTTTGGAAACTTTCTATTTTGCTAAACATGTCGATCATGGTTAAAAAAATATTTTCCCAATGCACACATAACTTATCGATAAAAAACAAAGTAAAAAAAGAATCTTGAAAAGTCATACCAAACAGCCAGAGAAGCTCCCATAAAAGTCGATTATTCTCTTAGAAAATAAAGAAATTGATAAATCTCGTCTTTTGGTACTTTGCAAAAACAAGGTCATGCATATATGATGGAATTAGATATAGTTATTGATTTCCTTAGAGGACTTATTCTTTACTTTGAGAAGTGTTGTTTAAGTACTATTAGAATGGTTCCAGTCATCATGAAAGTTGACTGTGTGGAATATCGCATATGGCAAAAAGGACATCTTAATGCGCGTGATAAAAATTTGATCTGGAGCCATGGATCATTATATTTATGAGGATTTTTGATCTGGAGCCTTAATGATCTGGAGACAATCAATTCATGTTTGCTAAATTAAATAAGTTTTTATGCAAAGAAATGGAGACTTAAAATCCCCTTCCGATTTTTAGAAGAACATTATATTTATGGGTTGGATGTCAAAAGTGAAAATGACGAGTTATTAAACCATATTGGAATGAGTCTGGGCCCATAAGCAAAGAAGCTTTATTGAATAAAATATCACGAAATTACAAAATTTTTACCGCAGTGCCATAAAAGATAATGTACAGACACCTAAAAATTGTTTAATACATTTTTATATTTGCATAAAATGTTCTTAAATTATTGAATTTCTTAGAGCACGAGGCCATAACCGGGGTATTGATAAAAACCCGTTGGGCCGCAGGTTGAGTATCGCTATTCTGAAGAGAGGGAAACCATGATCTATTGAAGAAAAACTTCCATGATGCATTGTAGTGAGAGATGACCGCTTGTTGTACCACTCTTTGCAAAGCAAAGTGTGTTTTGTGATTTTCAAAAGTTTTTGCAAAAGTTTAGTACACATGTGACTATCTACTATACATTATACACATAATATTATTATCTATTAGTACACATAATATACACCAGTGGTCTTCAAACTTTGTCGACTCGTGGAACCCTTGAAACAATAAAGTGTTTCCGGAGAACTCCATTCAAAAATACACAAATAAAAGCCCTAGAAGTATGTATCTTAAAATAATATTTGAAGTAGATCAAAATGTTGTAGGTACTTTAAGTACAGCAAATGAAAAAATAATGTATTCTTTATTAAAAAATTAACATATTTTAATGTAAATGACTCATTAATTTTTGCCCCAGGTGTCATCTATCGTTGCATTATATTTTGTAACTAGGATATGTGTTTGCATTTCTGTATACAAACTGTCGAAATCTAGGTATATTGAAGCTAGCTGTAGTCTGATTTCCTATTTTGCGTTAATTTGCTTCTATATTTTGTTTCTGTTACGTTTAGAAATATTTTAAACATTTGGGGAAGTATGATGATGGGTTGGAAGAAGACATTAAATTTCTATAATGCGTGTTCAGAATGTTTCTACTTTTGGTAAAAACAATGTTCCTGAAATCATAAAAGATTTAATGGATTTTAATGTTGCTTGTAACTAGATGAAACATATGAGAGGCTGTTTTGTAGAAAAGGTAAACAATATGGAATGGCAATTTTCTGTTGCCAAATGACTACAAAGAAATTAACAATTAAATTAGTTTATTTCCCTTCATGCAGACACAAACGTAAATACATTATTCAGATTGGCATTAAAATGATAAAATTATTTTGCGTATTTTGCAAATCGCAACCTAAAATTTAGAAAATGTTTCTGCTTTTTTTAATTTAGAATTTAATGTTGAATCTGTTGTTATATCGATAAGTTGTTTTTTCTCCTGCATATTGGTGAACTTTCTATTTTATCCATTCATGCTTAAAGTACAGGATTTTTACAAACTCTAAGATTTTATTATATCCAAAAAGTACTTATTTATATTTTTTTTGCAAGCAAACTGCTTTTAAGAATTCAATCCTTTGAAAAAATTAAAATTTTACTAAAATTTTGGCACTTTGATTAAGCATTTGTGAAATCCCTGTCAGAATTTCAGAGAATCCTAGGGTTCCACGGAATCCAGGTTTAAAACCACTGATAATCACTAAAATTTTTTTATTTTTTAATACTGTGGTCGTGTTCTAGCTGTTAATGTTTTATCTTTTAGTTTAAGCTCCTTTTCTTTCAGTTTTTTCCAAGATGACGTGTCGGGTATTATGGAATACCTAGTGTTCCACATAATACCCGACGAAAATGTACAGTATTCCATATATCCCAACAAAATGTACTGCATAAAAATGAGTTTTGAATATAATATTAATAACTAAATAATAATTATTAATTATATAAATAGTAACATAGCCTTTTATTTAAAACTAAAGTACAGTTTTTAACATCTGAATCCATTGGATTGGAAACAAAACATAATTTTTTCAATTATTTGAAAATTATTCAATAGCCTACACCCAGAAGCCATTTGTTTTTAGATGTGCTTTGTCTGTCTAAATCTATCCCCCAGTTACAATAGACTGTGTTTTATTCAAGTAGACTTAGAATAAAGGAAGAGACGGAAAGAAGTGAAAGAGCTTTGGTGCCAGACGCAGATGGCTAAGGCTATAGAAGTTGTCTGTGAGAAGAAGATGAAGTACTTAAAGGGGTACAAGGAATTCCATGTTCCCTGAAAGTCACTTACGCCTTGTCAATAGTAAGGGAAAAAATGCAAAGGTGGTATAGCCTCAAATACTCTTGGCAGTAAGCCAATACTTCTTGAAGAATTAGAAGACAAGTTATAAACATATTTATTTGAGAGGGAGACCACGTTCTATGAGCTCACAAAAAGGAACGTCTGTAGTCTTGCCTATCAACTTGCGGTTCATTATAACATAATCCCTCCATTCAATGGCGAAACTGCTGGCAAAGACTAATTTTACGCTTTTATAAAAAGGAGCCCGAAACTCTCAATTTATAAATCTCTGGGTACATCTTTTGCCAGAATCACGAGACTTACTAAAGAAGAAGTAGACAAATGTTTTGACCAGATCGTTGTTGTATAAGAAGACACTACTCTCTTAAAAAGATGTTTAATGTAGACAAACCGGTTTGTCTGTGGTTCAAATCAGTTACTCATGTAGTAAGCTTATAAGGAAAGAAACAAATTTGATCCCTTACTTCAGCCGGAATAGGTTCTCTCATGACCATCATTCCTTACATGGGTATGGGAAGTAATTTTGTTCCGCTCTTTGTGATATTCTCGAGGAAGAACATGAATGAAAAACTGCTTAGAAGTGTTCCTTCAGGGACCATCACATCGTGCCTTCCGTCTAGCTGGATACAAACATTTTTACTGAAGTATTTAAACATTTCTCATTGCTGTAACAAAACCATCAGCTGAATCATATTTCCAGCTCTTTCTAGACTGGCACATAACTCACAAGCGTAACAATAGTGCAATTGATTTTTTAAGGAAACTCATGTTATGGGTTCATTGAATTTTCAACATACTGAGAACCTTTTTAAGGTATAGCTCAAGTCCCCTTTATTATTTTTGATATGAAAGAACTGTTTGGCATGGGCTACCTTAAAGTAAAACAGGGGGGGGGGATAGGAGTAAACGACTTCAAAGTGGCTGGTATTTATCCTATAAATAGAAATGTTTTTAGAAGTCAAGATTTTAATGCTTCTATACTCACTGTTCCTACGTTTTACACTATGAGAGTCCAACAAATAACCTTATTCCATATTCGTGTACAAGTTCTGATTCACTTCAACCTTGATCTTCGAAGAGTTCTGATACGGTTGTCCCTGATGTGTCTAATTCAACAAATTTTGTCCTAGCGATAGAGATGCTACCACCACCACCTCTAAAAAGGCGGAAGTCAAATAGAGGCAAAAAAAGTTGGCTGTAATAATGTACTTCCTTATAAAAAAAGAATAAACTGAAAGAAAAGTTAACATAAGCGAAAAGTTAAAGGTTGAACTGAAATTTAGAGTAAAAAAATCGAAAGAAAAAACAATAAATTATAGTTTAAAAAAAATTAAAGAACATGCTTTTATACTGATTCGAACTAAAAAGTAAAAAAATTAGTTTTAATATAAGAATAAAATGATGAACGAGAAAATTAATGTCATTGGGGTAAAAGCGTGGGGTGTTCTATAAATATATCATTGTTATAGTTTCTAACTTCTATTCCGAAATGCTGAGTTAGTGTAAAAATGTAGTACAAAGCACCCCACGCTTTTACCCCAATGACATTCATTTTCTCGTTCATAATTTTATTTTTATATTAAGAATTATTTTTTTACTTTTTAGTTCGAATCAGTATAAAAGCGTGTTCTTTAGTTTTCTTTTTAAACTATAATTTATTTTTCATTTTTTAGTTCAATCTACAATAAAAACGTGTTATTTTTGTTTTTTGAACTATCATTTATTCACTGGTGAATATATCCTTGAGTTTGATATTTGGAGTCGGAATTGCGTGGCTAGAAGAAAAAATTCGAGTTAAAAAAATTTAATGTACCATGTTTTTGTAACGGACTAAAAAGTATAAAACTCCTCCTTTTCGTTTTACTTCTTTTTTCACATTTTTATGCATTTTCATCTACTTCTGAGTTATGGTCCAAATTTCAAATCTGTAACTCATCGGAAAGTCACACAGTTTAATCAATTACAAAATTCCACCCGAACAGACATTCAAGGAAGCGAGTTAATAAAAGCATGATAATATTAAGTGTCAATCGTATTGTCCCTTTTAAACGTATTACTATAATGTTAATTCGTGTCATCACTTCTAAACGCATTGCTTTATAAAAATAAAAAATGTTTAGCAGTTAGAAGATAAATTATTTTTTCACATGCAGGAGCTTTTTTTTTTTATTTTCAGAAAAATAGTTATATTATGGTTAGAATTGCTAACACACACCCTCCACTGTCTCACATAAAAGAACACTTTTTTGTTTGTTTTATTTTTATTTTCCAAAGTGTATTTTACACTTGCATATTATTAGCTTTAAATTAAAAACACTCGCTTTAGGGGCACACCTTATTCTTTTAGTCGCTAAATCTGGAATTATTCCCCAAATCTGGAAATGGTATATGGAATTAGTCGCCAAATTTGAAAATTGTATATGCAATAAGTTGCCAAATCTGGAAGTGGTATATGGAATTGTCGCCAAATCTGATTATCGTTATTCCTGACGATCCTGATAAGGACAATGGAACAAAATTATTAAATTATTGTATAGTCATCGGTTTTTGACAAGTGTGCAAAATTTCGAATTAATCCAATCTTTTAAAGTGGGTAAAAATCGAGTTCTAAGATTCCGTTACATACAAGTGAAACTTATAAAAGCATTTTAAAAAGAAGGAACCAGAAGTTTTTCTCAAAGCAACAAAAGTAACTGAACATTCTAAGACCATCTGTTAAGAAATTATAATTAGACCGAGATCTTTTCTAGACCTAAGCCTACTAGAGATGACTCCAGTGTTAGCAGTGATGAATCGTTCCATTCTGACATATTATCTGTAATGGACTTGATTCAATCAGTTTAAGAACTGAGAAATAAAGACACTGAATGTATCTTCTGTAACGGAAAATTCTCCGAAGGTCAACAAGGGAAAATTTGGATTAAATACTGCTGTGTGTGTTTTCTGTAGGCTCATCTTAGAAAGAAACATTATCAGAGAAAGAAGATTATGTTTGTGACTTTTGAAAATAGACTTGAAACAGAAATGGCTGACACATAATTTTGAAAACATGGTTATTTTTAAAAATAGCTACGTTTTATAAATCTAATAAGTTTTCCAATGGTTTAAACCTCTTATTCCGTATTACTCGCGTATTTAATAATAACCTCCGTTTGTAAGTTTTTTAAAAATAAGTTTTTCTTATAAGAACAAAATGAATATTATTCTTTTTGACAAGTGATGGTTCATTACAATCGTTTATAGTATGTATTCATGATGATTTGGGAGATTTTTTAATCAATAACCAGTAAAGTTATATTTAGAAATGCGAATGGTATCCCATAACATCCTCCTCATATCTCTCTCTCTCTATATCGAGTGATTTGCTACCAGATCGGCCAACTTGCAGGGAGACGACTCGGAATCCCATAGGAATGCCGAAGTTGGCACAAAGAAGAGGAGAAAAAGAAGAGAAACAGCAACACATGAAACCTTTTATATAACAGTTGTACTACAACAGGTGTTCCAAATTTACCACCCGAATGAATCCTCTAGCATATCATTGCATGAAATTCCTGACGTTTTGGAAGATTCCTCCAGGCCGTCTTGGGGTAGATGACGCTGACCGATCTTGCTGGAAGTCGTCATTTGCGCGAGGTAGTAGAATATAAAAAGAGAAAGATTGCATAAAACCCTAGACTAGTTCTTCAAAAGACTGCCCATTGAGTTAAGATTCCAAAATGGTACAATTGTTCTTTTCTATCCATATCGAATATTTTTATTTGCAAAACAGTTTCAATTTAAAAACACCTGTTGACACCCTTCATAGCATCCTTAGGTACTGTCAACTCGTTTCTCAATTTGACATTGATTTTTTCACTAATGTAATACTACGTAGCCGTACTATTAATAATAGTTACAAATTGAGGAAAACACTTTGCTGGTTTAGTTGAGAATAATGTAGTTCGAGTCGGTTTGAGAAAATGATATCACCTAACTTGGACTCTTCATAAGAAGAAAAATATTACAGTCTACTCTAGGCAAGTTATTTCAAAAGATGATCCATTTATTTTCGGCTCTAAAATGGCATAATACTTCCTACTTTCCTATCACTTGGCGTTCAGTTTCGGGACACCTTGTATAGTAGAAATTATATGAGTATATCCTGTATAAGAGAATATTTATCAACGGAGGAGCGTTAACTTTAAAAAGCAAGATGAGCTCTAAGCATGATAAATTTCTCTCGGAATATAGACAGAGCCAAAACATAATCATAAATAAGTACTTGGTAAATCATATTAACCATTGTATGTGATACTTTCTTCTTTTACTACACGAAAGGCAGAGTTTTTGCATAGAGTATTAATCTCACAGGAATGTGATATGAGCAAGTTAACAATAATTGATTTTCTCTAGAAATTGAATTTATAGAGGCCGTAATTTTATCTTTAGTACATGGCGTATTTTACAAGGAGTTATGTTCTACCTGTTAATTAGTAACTGGCCGAATAGTTGCACAGAAATTCAATTGAATTATATAGATAAATTAATATGACGATAAATTTATTTCTTTGCAGCCAAATGATAAGGTGATTCTGAGAATGGAAAAATCAATTAAAATGCATGGTATCTAAAAACAGGATGACAATTATTTTTAAAAATAAAGTATACAAAATTTTTATTCTTTTATTTCCGAGATTCACACGTTTTTTTGCTGTACTTGTTAATAGAATTAAGAATTGTTTAAGTTGAATAAAATTGTATTACTGTATACAATAATAAACCTTTTATTCGCTTTAAGCTATTAGTTTACTAAGAAAATACGCATAATATGTGTTATAATATGGATCATGAAAGTTTACAGGAAAGAAATCCTTCTTTTCTCTTTAACATTTCGCTTACCTTATATTCGTCATGAGGCCACGGCGGCCGAGTGGTCTAGGCATCGGATCATGGCTAGCGAGTCATGAGTTCTATCCTAGTACCACTAAAGACCCGCCGTGTAGGGGAGCGATGCACGTTAAATCTGTTGAGAGCTCAAACGTCCTCCCGTTGGTGTGGTGTGGTAGTTAGGAGAGGGGGTGCCAGCTCAGGTGTCGTCCGCGTCACTTGACCATGGTTCAAAATTACGCAGACCGTCGCTAAAAGCCCTCGTGTTGCTGATCAGTGCGACGTTAATATTCACTCACTTATAATCGTCGTTCTCAATTCTATATTTTTATTCAGGAGACGTATAAAGTTTCCTTAAGAAATATGTTTTAAAGAAATTGATGATTTACTCGTTTCTATCAAGACTAGAAGTAATAAAGAGAAAACTTGAGTTGTCTTTCACAGAAGTTCAAAATAATGGGAACGAGGGAAATCTGTAAAGTATTGTTATCCCTCTAAAAATGCTTAAATTACGCTGTGCATAATGAAAAATGAAGTCCCATCGATAAAATGACACACGTTCTCAAAGTGAAAGTCCCATTACCTTGGAGTCGGTTTATGGAAATATAACAAGATATTTAGGTTTTTGAAAAATCCAGTATTATATGCAAGCCTGTGATATGCGTAGTTAAGAACTAATACAAAAAAATGTAGACTCTAAAATCAAATAGAAGCGTAATACTGTTTTAATTTCGTATCGCAAATAATTTAATAAAAACAACACTACTTTCATGAAATACATAACATATAAGCATTCAATTAAACAGACACACACAATATTTATTGAATGAATACTTGGTAATTTTAAGATAATTCTGAATTAAAAAATATTATAACTATTTATCAAATGACTGGCCATTGACCATCAGGTCATTAG
Organism: Trichonephila clavata; assembly: GCA_019973975.1. Taxonomy (NCBI): domain Eukaryota; kingdom Metazoa; phylum Arthropoda; class Arachnida; order Araneae; family Nephilidae; genus Trichonephila; species Trichonephila clavata. The sequence continues at coordinate 21,052 of BMAO01023813.1, read as the reverse complement.
ACAACAAGCTCTCCAATTTTTCTTCACAATGCAGTCCAAACTCTTAAGTGCAGAGCACACGCCTAGATGAGCAGCGTCCATGACTTGTCCAGAAGCACACTAAAAGGGGAGTCAGTCAAGTTAAAACCAAATAAATGAGCACAAAGGCAATCATGTCTATTTAATAATCTAAACTCATCCACAGCAGCAGAGAGAGGGGAGTCCGAGACACAGTTAGGTTTTAATAGCACCCTCCCTAATTTATTTTTGGCAGCACTGGCGGCAGAATCTCGAAAGCAGTTTTTATAAATCCTATTAGTTTCGAGTTTTGCTGAGTGAAGATGTAGGTCTCTAGTAGATCTTTGGAGAATATTCGTGCCTCTTTTTGCTAAAAGGTTCGCCATTTTATTTCCCTAAAGGCCACAATGGAAAGGCACCACACCTTTGTCGGAATTCTGCTCAGCAACTCTCTGCAACTCTGGACTCAGAAACTTTGTTTTTCTTGGTTCAAGACAATTCAAGGCGTGAAGGGCAGATCTTGAATCTGATAAAATTACAGCCTTATTAGGAGTACAGAGGTGGACAGAAAGCTGATGAAGTGCCAAATGAACGGCCTCGATTTCAACGTCATAATGAGTCGTATGAGAGCCGACATGTAAATAAAAGGAAAGAAGACCACAGAAAACTCCAGCACCAGCGCCTTGGGTAAAATCCAAAAGGGAATCTTCTATGTAGGTATGAAGTCACTCATCAGGAGGATCGCGAGTATTAATGGTTTTCAAAGCGATGGCACGATGAGCAGTTGAGCAAAGGTCATTTTTCCTCACTTTGAAAGTCAAATCCAATCTGACAACGAGAACCATAAACTCCAGTAGATTTATGTGAGATAATACTTCATAGTACTTACCATTAATATCATTATATTGGGTAATCTCCCGGACGCACTGAAGGAAACCCCTTTGAGTCTTCAGATTACGTGGTCTGTTAAATTCATATTCACACCAAAAGGAAATATTTGAGAGTCTAGTAAGTCTATTATAAAGGTAGCTGCATTCCTCCAAATCAGGTTAGTCATTGGCTGCAGGTCGCAAAGTAAATGTATAGCTCATACAGGAGTAGTTTTAATGCCCCCAATAATCAAGCGTAAGGCCTGGTTTTGGAAAACATCAAGCATTCCCAAGATTTTATTCGAAGCATAAGCCAATACCTCATTCCAATAGTTTAAAACCGGCTGGACATAAGTCTAATAAATAATGTTAAAGGTAGCTCTGCCACATCCCCATTAAGCACCAGCAAAAAATATTATAATATTGAACATAAAAATCAATTAAAAAATATTATAATATTGAACATAAAAATATAAATATAAAAATATAGTAAAACATATTATTAAAGGATCTTATACATATTACTAATGATACTCTAAAAAACTCGAGCTCAAACACTAAAATAATTAGCATTTATTATTTTAGCTTTTAGATAAGGTAAAATGAAGTATGTCTCAGAAACTGTTAAGATTTTATCAAGAGAAAATATGGAGATATCGAGCCGACGAATTCCATTTGTTTTCTGTCACAATAAATATAGATCGTTTAAGTGTTGCTATACAGGTTCAGAAAGTCAAAGAGACGAAGAATAATTATTAGAGTTTATGGCACTCAAGTAATGATTAATTCTTGAGAAAATTAATGAGAAATGAATAAGTGAGCCGAGAACGAAATTGATTTACGAATGGATGGCTCTTTGTATGGTTCAACTGAAATCAGCTACCGAGACAATGAAAAAAGTCCCTTTTCATCGTTAGAATTTAGAATTATCGAATCTTTATGAGGATTTTAAACTTTTTCATTTCTTAGTATCGTAAATTTTGTTTCTTGTATATTGCAAGTAAAGGAACTAATTTTAAAAAAAAGTTTGCATTCTCTAATGAAAAGATTTAAAGCAGTTGAGTACGCCCTGAGGTTCCTATTTTTCTATTTAAAAATGTTTCGTGTTTCTTTTATAGAAACTTAAAAATTATTTTTATTTACCACATGGCGTTTTAAACCATATTCTTTTAATATCCTACCATTGTATTAAACTTCAGAAGAATCTGAATATTAGTTGAGTTGTATATAACACCACAGTCTTTTCATGAATTGTTTTGAAAAGTTTCATTCTTATCAAAACTTTTTTTTTATTAACTTATAAATGTATTTTTAACGTTAATTCTAGATATAAGAAAGAAAGCCCTAAAGTGCCCCCAAACCATATTTACGAATTACTATTACTAAATGGTGCGAGAGGTGTGTTTTTCATTATTAATAAGAAATAACACAATAGATAATTATATTCATTGTCTGAATAATTAATATGAAAATAAATCAGAAACAAGGATGGTTTAAAATAATTCAGTTTTATCAAAAATAATTATAAGAAGATTTACTGTTACCCACCCGCTTCGCTGGATACACTATCTGGCCAAAAGTATCCGGACACCCCTTAAAAAAGTGGTTCTGGCGAGTGACGCAATTTGATACTTAATTGAAAGCTATAAAAATGTTGTTAGTCGTTTGTCAGATTGTATTTATCCGTTTGTGAGGCAATGAGTAAGCCAAAGGAGCTTAGTGAGTTTGATCGTGGCAGTATAGTGGGATGCCACCTTTGTGGGAAATCAGTTCGTGAGATTGCGGACATTCTACAGAAGCCTAAATATACTGTGAGTGATGTAATTGTGAAGTGGAAACGTCGAGGCAGTGAAACGGCAGAAAAACGAACCGGTAGGCCGAAAATACTTGGTGAACGCAGCCGTAGAACTCTGAAAAGGGTATTGAAACAAAATCGCAAGTCCTCGTTGGTGGAAATTTCTCAGGAGTTCCTAAGTTCTTCAGGAACTAGTGTTAGCAGCAGGACTGTCCGTTGAGAGTTAAAAAACTTGGGATTCCATAGTTGTGCAGCCGCTCACAAGCCAAACATCACTCCACAGAATGCGAAGCATCGATTGCAATGGTGTAGAGCTCACCGTCATTGGACTGTGGACGTGAGGAAAACTGTTCTTTGGAGTGATGAATCTCGCTTTACAGTCTGGCATCGGATGGACGCATCTGGGTTTGGCGGATGCCCGGCGAACATTTCTTTAGTGACTACATTGTGCCGACTGTTAAATTTGGAGGTGGAAGCATAATGGTGTGGGGGTGTTTCTCGTGGTTTGGTCTGGGTCCGTTAGTTCTTGTGATTGGAAACAGGAACTCTGAGATGTATGTGGACATTCTGGACAATGCTGCACTCCCAACTCTATGGCAATATTTCGGGGAAGGCCAATTTATGTTCCAGCAGGATAACTGCTCCATTCACACAACGAGGCTTGCACAGACGTGGTTTGGCGAAATGGGTGTTCAAAAACGGGACTGGCCTTCTCAGAGCCCCGATCTATATCCCTTAGAACACCTTTGGGACGAATTAGAGCGCAGATTACGTAGCCAGCCAAATCAACCATCCTCACTGCAAGCACTCACTTTAGCTATGATGGACGCCTGGAAGGCAATTCCTATGGTCACCTATCAAAAATTGGTGGAAAGTCTTCCCAAATGTGTGCAGGCTATCATCCATGCAAAAGGGGGACCAGCATCATATTAATATGTGCCTCAAGATGCTCTAAGTCCATACCACTGGGTGACCGGATAGTTTTGACCAGATAGCGCATTTCATGGCAGTGACTGCGCATTCTTTTTGGGCAATTGTCATCTAAAAGTTAGAATTAAACTTTAGATTGTATGGAAAAATATTCTTGTCACCCTTGTCTCTTGATTTAAAAAAAACAAAGTTTCAGTTTAAGAAATATACTTATCATTTATATCCCTGTAAAACCCTCTCAGGAATTGATTTTCTCAAACCTACCTTATTTTTATTCGAAAAAAAGCAAATCCTCCTTCAGCAAAAAAAAAAAAAAAAAAATTAAAAAAAAAATCCTATGCCTGTGTAATATTCCCAGCCTATAGGTTTAATTGTTCAAAACTCTGGAATTTTTTTTACCTATAATGCATCCTAACCTCTCTAAAACCACCTTGAAAGCTGATTTCCGCAAAACATCTTCTTATCGGATCTGTACTCAATAGAAGAAAATGTTAGCCAAATTTCAAGTTTCAAAGACTATTAGCTAAAAAACAACGGGAAACATAATTATTTTTATGAATCCCCCGCAACGCCCCTTGGGAGTCGATTTCTGTAAAACTCTATCTTACCTAATTTCTACTCAACCAAAGAAACATGTTTGCGAAATTTTGCCTGTGGGTGTAATAGTTCAAAAACGGAAATTTTTGTCTATAACACCTCCACAAATTCCCTGGGGAGTTTATTCCGGCAAAATTCATTCTTAGTTAATAATCTAATAGCTCAAAAATAGGAATTTTTTTAATCTATTATGTTCCTGTAACCCTCAACAACCCCCCCCCCCCCACCCTTGTGTGTAGATTTCCGTAAAATATGTTCTTAACGAATCTTTACTTTTTGAAAGAAAGTCAGTTTCAAAATGGGAGTTTTGGTCTCCACAATCTCCCTTGAGAGATGATTTTCATAAAGCTCGTTCTTAACGGTTCTTTATTCACACTGGAGTAGCTAGTCCTGAGTGGGCCTGGAATCAAAATTTCTTGGGGGCCCTTTTTTGAAGCCCCTTGATAATTAAGGATAATTTGCTTGCACATGTTGAGGCCCCTGAAGCTTGGGGCCTCATATCATTGATACGGCTGATACCGCAGTAGCTAAGCCCCAGTCTATTCAACGAAAGGAACATGCCTGCAAAACTTCAAGTCAGTAGGTCTGACTGAAACAATCAACTGACAATAGATTCACACTTCCCGAGATAGAAAATGGAATAACATGAATATATTTGATTTCATTAATATGATAATTTCGGGAAATACGCAGCTAAATATGTAACTTATCTGAAATGCAAGTTGATTATGAGGTTACAGCTTTTGATAAAAAGGAAAGGAACAACAGGTGAGCCAGCAATCGCTTATTTTATGTCGCCTAAGGAATTCAAAATTTAGAGAAGTTCTACGTTCCAGAAGACACGTGTTGGGTAATCTTGTGGTTGGAAGATGACGCCGGAGGTAGTTTGACAAATGGACGAGTTTATGAAGAGTCAAATTGTGTGCTTACGTACAGGTTGTTGGTTCAATAGTCGAACGTTGTTGAAGTACCAATAGATTCATTCATTGTGCATGTACTAATTTGGACCAGATGGTTTGAATGACAAAACGGGAATCTTCGCAAAAGACCAGGTTTACAGAGATGTACAACAGAACGTACTCATTGACTCCTCCGAAGGGGTGCAATAACCGACCTACAAAACTCTACTCTTAATATTCTGCTGAATATGAACACAGCTTTGGATGCTTTTATATCTGAGAGAAAAGTTTCTCGATAATTGCTTGAAAATGGCTTGCTTCACCCTTTACGAAGACTACCATTGACTTCGAGCCACTAACGTGAAAAATTGCGATGGTATCTGAACCGAGACATTTAGATAGCTAAATGGTGCAATATGGCATTCAGTGACAAGCCATGGTTTCGTTTTTCTGATGAAAGCCACCCAAGAGTCTAGAGGCGTCTTTAAGCAGAGACAATCTGTTATTGTAGAACGCCATGCCACTTTTCGACAAGGCACAATTGTTTTGAGTGCTATCAGGCATGGTAGCAGGTCACTTCTGGTACGCAGCAGAGACACATTAAAGGTATAGCGATACGCTGGCAAGGTTCTGCAGTTGGTTATGCTAACTTACATTCAGCGGCTGCTAAATAGCATTTCTTAGCAAAACAGCTTTGGACCGTACTCGGTATTCATCAGCAGATAAGCCTTGTATCTTGTGCATTTGCTTCATTTGACCATCAATGCTTTTTTTTTATCTCTCACTGATTGAGTATATCTTAGATGCGATTGACCATCGTTTGCTTGGTTTGTCCAGTGTCAATCGAAAAACGAACCGTAGAGAATAATCATAAGTACTTCCACCTCCGCGAGGACACTACCCCCCTGCTAATTGAATCCGTAACTGGTAGATTTCCTCTCCCCTAGAAATGGTCCTAATTTCTACTAATCTTCCTCTATTTTCGCCGTAAGTTGAAATTACAGTCTTATAATCGAAATAACTTATAATGAATAAATTCTCTGCGTATTAATCATCACATATTCTACCCTCTCTTTCCTAATGTTTGCCTTTCCTATGTCGAACAGTGTGTACTTCTTACGCAATTAAGCATTGCTAGATTTGCACAGATGACAGCATCTGAAAGTTATTGCTTGCGTTGATGGATATAAATATAGATTTAGATGAGTAGTTCTTAGACAATGATGAACTTCCCTAGATTTGATTTGATTTTTTTATCGGTGTCTCACTTTGAAGATATGCGTGGGGTATCGGCAAGGCGTACTTTTTTCTTAGTCAATAGAAGAGGACAACTGATTTGACAATCTACTTTCCAAACTTTCACACCACGCCCCCACACCAATGGGAAGACTTTGAGTTTTTAAAATTTTCTGAATATTAATTAAAAGTTTAGAAACGATTATTAGATAATCCTTATGGACACTTTACTCAAAGTTTGATTAAACACATTGCACTGAGAAACACGAAAAAAATATATTATACTAATTGGGATGTATATTCTGGATCTGAATAAAAGTTATTGTTTGAAAGCAGAAATCTTTAGAAGAATTTCATATTGTTTAATTCGATAGCTCTAACACGTAAGTGGACTCAAGAGTCTCTAACACATATTGTTCATGACACAATTATTACACAGTTTTCTTGTGGACTTGCGTTTATTAATTACTCATAACTTCTGTACATTTACATTGGAGTTGCAGGGCATGCGCAGTTCAGGCAGCGCAATTGGGATTGCGCAGACACAGTTTATATATACATTACTACAGACACAACAACACTCTACTCTTTTAATTACACAGATAGCGCTTCGTATGCCGTGAACTGGCATACCGCCCCACATTGCTGTATTAATAATGTACACAAAATACATCTAAATTGTTCATCACTCAAATTCCACAAAAGACACTTAAAGAAATGCACTACATCATTGAAAATAAATTTAAAAAAAAAATTCACTTGAATTGCTTAAAACACACAAAAAAAATAAATTTTATCAACAGTATTTAATCATTTGGCATTGGCAAAACACAAACTTTAGATATGGTTCTTTTACAAGTACTAAATTGAGTTTTCACTTTAACTACACGAATTTTGTTATCGACTCCTAAATAAACTTGAATAATTCTTCCTAATAACCACTTGTATGGTGGCAAATTCTCTTCAATTAAGAGTACTAAATTTCCAACTTTTACATCATTTTTTTCGAACATCCTTTGCGTTGGCTTTTGTTTTTTTATGAAGAAAGGACCACAAAAGTCGACACCCGAGCAGTTAAAAGGGTAGTCAGTGGTAACCCTTTCCTTAGGCAGATTGCCCATTATTTGAGATGTTATAAAAGGTTTACATTTAAAACAAATTATACATTTATGAACAATTTTTCTACAAAAATTGCGACCATTGAGAGGCCAAAATTTTTCGCGAACATAATTCAAAAGTGAAAAAGCACCAACATGAAAGTATTTGTTATGCAAATATTCAATTATCATACATGACAGTTTATGGATTTTAGGCAAAATAATTTGATGTTTTTGATTAAAAGGAAAATTTGTATTACCTAATCGGCCACCCACTCTAACCACTCCATCTGAATCCAAAAACGGATTGAGACTTTTCAACTTACTTTTTGGCAAGATAGGTTTTTGTTTTTCTATGCATTTTATTTCTACTGAAAATTCTTGCCTTTGTACACTTTTTATTAAGAAGATCTCTGCCTTCTCCAATTCATCTACTGTTAGTGGGCCACTGGCTTTGACCTTCCTCCTCAGGTTCTATGTGAACCTAAAAATATAACTTAAGATACGCAAAATGATTAAATAGTTATTACTAAGGTTACACAAATTGTTCACAAAGTCATTCACACAAATGTAAAAAAGTGGCACTTCATTCTCAAGTTTTTCACGGACACTGTTCTTCAGTTCTGAATTGTACGCATCGTTGTTTTCACTAATGTTCACAGGTTTGTTCGGATAATCACTGCCAGATAGAAACTCTGGACCGTTCCACCACATTTCTTGGTTCAGAAGTTTGTCAGGATCTACTCCACGAGAAATCAAATCTGCAGGATTCTGGTTGGATGGCACATGTTTCCATTGCCGTACAGGGAACAAATCTTGAAGCTTAGCAATTCTATTCTGCACAAATGTTTTAAGGTCCATCGGTTCTTTTTGTAGCCAAGACAACACTATCATTGAATCAGTCCACAGATAAACTTTAACTGATTCCAGCTTCAAGGCATCAATCACTCTTTTCACAAGTTTGGACAAAAGGACAGCGGCGCACAGTTCCAATCTTGGAATAGTTAGACTCTTAATTGGTGAAACTCTCGATTTGCTAGTAATTAATCTCACTAAAGTCACTCCCGAATTATTTTTTGATTTGCAATACACTGCAGCTCCATAGCAACGCTCTGACGCATCAGAAAACCCATGAATCTCTATAGATGAAGGATTCTCAATCACAACACGTCTTTGGATATTGATGTTATTTAGGCTCTCTAGCCCAATTAACAACTGGTGCCATTCATCATACACTTTCTTTGGGAGTGGATCTTTCCAGTCAATACTAAGTCTCCAAAGCCTCTGCATAAACATCTTGGCGTTGGACACCACGGGTCCCACAAGACCCAAAGGATCAAACAGTCTCGCAATAGTTGACAAAACGCTTCTCTTGGTATACGAATCACTAAGTATCACGTCAATTTTAAACGAAAAAGTGTCTCTTCCTAGGTCCCAGGACACACCTAAGGTTTTGGTCCCATTTGGTCTAGAAAAATCGTAGATTCCATTTATATTCTGCGAAAGTTCAGTATGATTTCCCCGGATTTTATGCAATTCCATGCCTGCACTTTTCAAAATTTCAATTAACTGATATCGTAGCTCCTTAGCCTTTTCTAAGGTGTCCGCCCCGCATAACGCATCATCCATGTAGAAATTGCTTCGAAGGACTGGTGCTGCTCTCGGGAATTTATTTTCTTCATCATAGGACAATTGGTTCAATGTTCGTTGCGCTAAGTATGGGGCACTGGTCGTCCCGTACGTGACTGTTTGAATCTCATATGTTTTTACTCGGTCGTGTTTATTGTCCTTCCACAATATTTGTTGCAGACAGCGTTGTTCGGAATCAATTAGGATCATTCGATACATTTTTTTGATGTCCGCAGTCAGTGCATATCTGTAAGTACGGAATCTAATCATCTGGGCATATAAGTCATCTTGGATGACTCCTCCATTATACTGAATATCATTCAGTGATAATCCATTATCTGTAGGACTAGACGCACTGTAGACCACTCTCACCTTAGTAGTACTTTTTTCGGGTCTATAGACGCCATGATGAGGTAAGAAATAGTTCATATTCGAATTATTTTCTTCTACCTTCACTTCTTTCATATGTCCCAATTGTTCATATTCTTGCATGAATTCTCTATACAATTTTAGATATTGTGGATCCCTTTCCAATCTAAGCCACAATGCATTTAATCGTTTGAGAGCAATGCCCCTGGAATTCCCTAAACAATTTGGATCACCCTTAAGGGGCATTTTAACTATATACCGTCCCTCCTCGTCTCTAGAATGTGTTTTCATAAAGTGTTCCTCACATAAACTAGCCTCCTTACTTTTTGTTTGCACTATCTCCACATTTTCTACTTCCCAAAATTTTTGCAGCGTTTTATTTAAATCTTCGTCCCTAACTAAACCGCAATGAACTTTAGTTTCATTAAATGAATCTACATTACCACTTACAACGTAACCAAAAACCGTGTTTTGTAAAATTAGATCTGAATTTTTTATCTTAAATTTTCCCGGTCTCAATAGTTCAAAAAATATTTCTGCACCTAACAACATGTCTATTTTATCTGGAATATTAAAACGTTCATCAGCTAACTCCACTATATCTGAAAAATTAACACTAGTATTAAACGTATTACTTGGAATAAAATCTGTGATTTTCTTAACTACTAACATATTTAAATCCTTCACGAATGTATTATTTTTATTTGAAATTGTCGTTTTAACGCAACCGTTAACAATCACAGATGTATCATTTAAACATGAGATCAAAGTATTAATCTTTTCACTTTTCAGTTGTAATTTATTGGCGCACTCCTTAGTTATAAGACAAACCATACTACCTCCATCTAACAAACACCTACATTCATGCCAATTCGAATATTTATCCTTAATTAATAGGCGAGCTGTGCTCAGTAAGCATCTTTTAATTTTGTTATGACTAAATGTAGTCGCCACGATTTCTTGCTTGTTTATATTTGAATTAGGAACGAACGGAAGTGCAGAAGAATTAAAAGGTATCGTTTGCGATCTCTCTTCCAGGACCGAAGGAGGCCCGATTTGGGGAGTTGGGATACTTTTTATTTCTCTTTGAAAATGAAGCAATTTATTATGCGGCTTCTTACAAATTATGCAATTTCTAGAGCGACACTGTTTTACACAACATTCTGGGGATAGACATTTAAAGCACATTTTATTGTTTTTAACAAAATCTACTCTTTCATTTATCGAAAAACCTTTAAACCGAGGGCAAAATTGCAAAGCATGTGCTTCATTTTTACACAACACACATTTTTCACTCTTTATTTCAGAAAAAAATATGCTCGAAACTCCTCTCTGACTTCGCGAACTGTTATATCTCTGTTGTTTATTGAACTCAAATAGTTTATTTTCATTTCTAGTGAAGGACCTGGAAAATGTATTAGACTCGCTTTTTATTTCACCTTTAGAAGATAAATAAATATCACATTCTCGCCCTAACTCGTGGGGTTTAAAAAATGTTTCTCCTTGTTTTACATTAATATGAGTCACTAATTCTCTGTCAAGAGTCCTCATCATTTTATCCGCAACAATTAATTCACATACTGACTTAAATTCATTAACATTTCGTAACTGACAGTAATACTCAAATGTTGCACTTAACCTAGACGCAAATTTAACATAACTCTCTGAATTTAATTTTTGAGTTTTACGAAAATTATTATAGCATTCTTGCGGTGTAGGCTGAAATTCTTTCAAAACTAAATTTTTTAGTTTTTCATAACTGCGCAATTCTTCCTCTGACACCATAAATCATTAAGTTATTCGCTCTCTCTCCTAAGATATTTAAAAGAATTTCCGATTTCCATTCTTCGGGAACCTCTTTCGTTTTGAATGCTTTCTCTAATGACTGAAAAAATAAATTATATGACTCAACACGCGAGGGTACAGAGATAGTTAATGTTTTTACACTTTTTATTAACGTTTCGATACTAATATTGTTACATGTTTCGGTGGCGCTCACTGTTGAAAGTGAAGAATCATGTGTTAAATCTTTTCGAATATTAGCAAGCTCTAATTGCTTCTCTAACTGCGCTAACTTAATTTTCTCTAACTCTAAATTTGCTTCAATCGCAGATTTTTTAATTCTCGTTTCTTCAACGGCATAGTCAATAACAGTTTTAACTAATTCTGTGTCTGCATTATACACTTCACTACTTTCAATTAAAATTTTCAAATCAAGAACTTTTGCATTCTCTGGCACAGTTAGTTTTTAATTCCTCCGCGACAAGTTTTAACTCGTCTTTCTTCAACTTAGCAATTAAAGACATAATTAAAATTCTCATAAAAATTCAAAGAACATTGCTCTCACCTCACATCACTGGCTGCCGAACTTGGCTGTTTACACAATCACTGTTTGCCGCACTTGGCTTTTCACTTAGTCTTTTTTTTTTAATCCATAGGTTAATCCATTAGCTCTACTCTGGCCTCGTAGGACCATTGTTTAATTCGATAGCTCTAACACGTAAGTGGACTGTAAGTATTGTTCATGACACAATTATTATACTGTTTTCTTGTGGACTTGCGTTTATTAATTTCTCATAACTTCTGTACATTTACATTGGAGTTGCAGGGCATGCGCAGTTCAGGCAGAGCAATTGGGATTGCGCAGACACAGTTTATACATACATTACTACAGACACAACAACACTCTACTCTTTAATTACACAGATAGCGCTTCGTATGCCGTGAACTGACACATATGGAGAATATTTTGAAAAGATATTTATGCTTGTTAATTTTCAAATAAAACTTTTTCAAAGATATCAATTTCTTAAAAAAATATATGTTTATTTTACCAGATTCAGGATTGTTTAAAAGTGTCAATATTTTTTTAAAAGATTCAGGATTGAAATCAACGATACTTTTGAATTAAAGTTATTTTTTTCCTTTTTAAATAAAACACATGCACTGATGTTAAAACAATTTAATTAGTCGAATAAATAAATAATTAAAGCCTTGATCTTTAACATGTGAATTTAGCTTTACAAATAAGAAACAGCTTAATTTATTTTGAAGATCGAGAACTATTTAGTGTTTATCCATAAAATATTTTAAACTGAATCAAAATATGTGAAACTTAAAGATAAATAAATTCTGAAAAATAGTTTTCAAAAGGAAATGTAAGCTTCGAGCCCTCCTCCTACATTATTAAAGGCAATTTGCACAATGAATGGAGAAGAACTCAGTTCTTTTGCAATAACGGGAGATTTTAATATAGTTGAAAATGTTCCAAGCTTGAAAATATTAATGAAAGGTATGTTTACCTAGAAATTCTTTTTCAGTTTCAAATAATTTTCTTCTCATGCAGCTTAACCAAAAGCGATGAATAATCAAATAGGGAGAAATGTTATAAGGTTTTGTAATTGATATATATTATTCAGGATTTATAAAAAAATAACCCTTGGCCCTCTCTTATTTGCTAATAAAAATGATATGTACATAAAAAGCTAATGAATTTGGAAAGCCAAAAAATATTCTGTTGGTTCATTAAAAATTGAAAATTCTATTTCAAACAAAATTAGCTTTTAATCTCTAATTCCATTTATCAGATTAAAAACATGTTTTTTATTAGTATCTCTTTTGCATAGTTTATGACACACACACACACACACACACACACACCACACACACACACACACACACACACACACACACACACACACACACCACACACACACACACACACACACACACACACACACACCACACACACACACACACACAACACACACACATATTGCTCGCAGATATTTGGGTTTATGTTTGTAGTTATTAATCATAACTAATTTAAGAAAGCAAAATTAATTAATTTATTTTTAAAGAGAGATTTCTTGTATTTATAACAGATTTAGAGATATATTTGATAACGAGAGCTATTCTGTAGCCTAGTATTTTATTTCAGTTATAAATGAAATTTTGTGATCAGAAAAGCACTAAGCAACGTCATTACAGACTTGTTAAAATTATCTAATTTCTGCAATCATTAATTGTTAGATTGCTTTTTATGCAAGACAAGGAAGCATTGGAATGTTTGAGAAATCTCCAAATTCTTTGAACCATCTTTTTACAGAAAGCTATCATTTACGATGTCATCTTTTACGGAGAATCATGTGAGTTTTTAGAAAAAAAGGGTTAAAAGTAGGGCATGGGCTTCATGAATTTTGAACTTCTCTTTAAAAGGAATTCTTGTCTTTAGAACAAAAAATTTTCCTTGAATTGTGTTTTACTTCTTTCGAATAGATGCAAATAAAGAGATATGTAGGATACTTTATATTAAAATCTAATATTTATTTTTTGAGCTCCATGAAATTAGAATTAAATGAAAATAATATTGTTTTTAATGACAGCATATTAAGAATTTACGTGAAATCATAAGATTTGACTATTTTATAATCTTTCAAATACATTTGAACATTTCACATCATAATATTCATAATTATTTTCGTGATTCAAAAATATTAATTCAAAGAGAATGGCTTAAATTTATTCACTAAAAAGCTCCCAAATTATTAGTTTATTTAAGATATTGGATTTTATTTGTTTCTGATTTTTGTTTATTAACTTGGCATTGGTGACGTCATTTCGAATCACAGTCAAATGAGGATGACGCCTAACATGCCCATTTGCAAATTTCCACACCACACCTATCCGAGCCTCGACAAATTGAGTGCGCATCAGCCTCTTGGCATGGCGGCTTTTCAAGACGCCACCAGTTGAATCGACAGAAGCCACGAGTTCTCGACCAACTACCCGACTACAAAAATATATAGTATAATAATTATGCTATTCTATCACACGCGCGAGCACACACATTTGCAAGTGTTCAAAATCATTCTTTTATCTTTGAAATAACACTTCAACATAAATTGTTAAGGTATTCGACTACGTTCGAACCACGGTTTTTCAAAAGCGTACAAACGAATATTTAGTGTCCCTTAGATTAGAATACACGAATAAAATTGTTTTCAGAATATTATTACAATAAAAATTATTTAAGTGCAATATTTTGCCAAAAAATGAACTTAGAATTACCTATTTTCAAAACATTCTCCTTTTATGAAAAATACTTCTATTATAATAGTAATAAAATTTTGCTTATTTTTAGATAAGATTTTTCTAGAGAGTGTGAACTAGAACTTTTGAAAAATTCATATTATTTTCAAAGTTATTACCAATTGAAATAATTACAGGTGTTTTTTTTGTTAAAATTTCACCACTTTGAGGTACTAAAATATGGATAAATCCCTTTCTAAGTTATATAGTTCAAAAATCCTAATTAAGTCTCTGTACAGAGGTCTGCGCTATATGTAGGCAAAATATTATTATGGCAGTATTTTCCGTAACAGGCGAATGCTTTGAAAATAGGTAATTCTATGCCCATTTTTTGCCAAAATGTAGCATTTAAATAATTTTTTATTGTAAAAATAGTTTTAAAACAATTTTATACGTGTATTGTACGCTTTTGCAAAATCGCTGTTCCAAGCGTAGTCGAATACCTTAGTAAGATTAATAAAGCTACAAAGAATTTTGTCAAAAATTGCATAATTTTTAATACAGTTACAATTTCATCTATGCCGTATAATTATTGAAGCCCATCCTTTTTTAGAGAGAGAGAGTTGGATATTTCTCCCCAAAATTAAGCATTTGGGATGGTTATATGCAATCATTTCGTAAGGATAAATATCTTAAATGTGTGCCCGTTCCTTTTGCAATACATAAAAATCCTTAAAATATTTTGGAGATTTGTATGGTATACTCAGTGAAAATACATTTGCAGAAAATTATTGTTCATCTTGTGAGGATCTAATAAACTTTGAACTCCATTTTGTCTTTCTTTTGTAGATAACAAATTTCGTTTACTTATGCTTTATTTCGAATGGGGCGCATTGTTTCAAATCAATATTCACTGGGGAATTATTTTTTTTAAAAATAATGTAAAAGATTTGCATAAGTAAAATATTTGATATGACGAATTCTCCTTAATTTTGAAGTCGAGAATATTCATGTATCTTTACAATATCTATATTCATGATAATATTTGATCATAATCTATTGCAATATAAAGTAGGATAGATAATGTATTAAGAAATAGTGTTCATAATAATAATATATATTCTGAAATCCAGTATTCAAAACTGAAAATTTTGATCATTTGCTTAAAAAATGGTTAAATTGCGTTAATTGTATTGCAACATATCGCTGCATTTAGGAAATATAAAATTTATTGCCTGGTATATTACGACGATTAAAAAATGTCGACTAAGGCCAAGAACTAGCAACACAGAAAAAATAATACTTGGTTCCTTTGGTATTGTGTATCAGCTTGTGCTTTTTGCTAGTCTTAATTGCCATAATCTATTGTAGCTGTATTCTGAATTAGACCGTATAGTTTCTCACGAAACTTTATTATACGTTAATGATTAATCCATAAATTATAAGTAGTTGGCTTTTATTCTTCTTAGAGGCAAAAATACCCTGTAGGGAGTTTCTTTTCCATTTTATTTTTATTAAATAATAAATTGGGATTTCATTTTTAAATTAATGATGGTAAAATTTTTATGGGAATGGCTGTAGATATTATAGAAATAATGAGAATTTTAATTAAAACAAATTTGGAGGGTTTTAACAAAACGTGTTATAGATGGTGGAATTAGAGAAAATAATAATAATATAAATAATGGTGACATTTTTGATTCCACAAACTAAAGTTTTATATAAACAGTATAATAAATAAAAATTAGAATATCTATTCTATAATATTGACATTATACAATAGTTAATACATATAATTATACTATACATATTAATTTTTAATACATTATATTAAATATTTATCAAAATTTTAAGCAGCACATTTTTTTCTGATTCCTAGATTTTGTATTCTCTTTCATTTTTAGAACACACTTGAATCATTTAAAAATAAACTTTGGCTTAAAAATAAACGTATTGCATAAAATTCTGCGTGAGCCATATCAATTAATCACTATCAAAATTGTGCATAGTTCTAACTCAAGATGTAAATGAATTAACATTTTCAAGATATTCTTGGAAAAATGCTTATAATTTCCCAATAACAGAACAGTTAAGATCGTTTCATTCAAGAAAAAATGCGGAAAGTGCACATACACACAAAGATATCAAAGAAAATTCTTTGGCAAGAAAGAGAATTCTTCACAAAAAGGAGAAAATTTGAAATAAATATTATTTCACTCCTAATTTATCATTTTTGTATACTTACATTTGAGACATCTTAATGAATTCTCTTTTTGTGTTCCTACAGTAAGAATCATACGAAAAGTTGAATGCGTTTTTATTTTATTATTATTTGTTATACAAAGAAAGCACATGGAGTTTTTTTTTAAAATCTTAACATCATTTTCTAGAAGTATTGATTATATAGGCTCTAAGTTTTCTTAAATCATTTCTTAAGAAATTGATAATTCCAAGTTGAGAATTTATTTAAGGGATTTTTTAATGTATTATTTTGTGAAATTTTGTTAAGAGCTGTTTTTTGGAACAGAATAATGCATTGTTAGAGGAACATTTCACATAAGCGTTGAGATGTTAGAAATATATATTATACATGAAAGTTTTTTTCTGTGTTTCAATAACTCATTTGCTTTTATTTTTTTCAAAAGATTTTTGATCGAGTGATAAAGATTTAATATATAATAACAGTTTAAATTACTCTGTTTATTAAAGTAAAATGGCTCAAGGTTTTTAAATAAAATCCCTTTTGATTCTGAATATTAAATAAACTCGCATAGTGTTGTATTATGAATGACTGACTTGATGAAAATTGACTTTTAATTGACTTTTCTAAATAGCAGAATTGAGTGTTAATTAATTAATTGTTAATTATTTTCTTCATGTAAAATAAATTGTAGAGATGCAACAGAAAATATTTGATTTATAAATGTTGCGTGGACCTCCCTACCATAAAAGTTAGTGATTGTTAATAACATATATTGGGTAATTATTTTTCTTTTTTCATAACATTTAGGAATATCGAAATAAAACCACTATTATCTGAATTATTAGATAATCACACTCATAAAAATGATTTCAAAGGACAAACTGTTTCTATATAAAAAAAAAATTTGTTTTCAGTTATCACGTACACTTGTCATCTAAGGATATCTGTTATTTGGAGGATTATTCTCTTGAGCTAAGATATTATTTTCGTATGAGCTAAAATAACTCAGAATGTTTCAAAACAACTCTGTACGAGTTAAAACCTCTTTCATGTCAACTCATAACTTAAATAATTTTTCGTAGTCGCAATAGTGGAATGGTCATGGTCACGAACTCTTAACCTATGTCGAGTGCTACTGCCATTAAATCCCCATATTGAAGATTTGATCCTTTCGGGGAATTTTGAAAGGGAAAAATTCTTCTCTAGCTGAAAGGTTGTTGCTTTCCACTCAAATACGACCAGTGAGGCAAACGGTCACTATCGTTTTAGTGTATGTATCGTGTTTTGTGTTGGTATGTCAACTATTTTTATGTTAAATGTTTTGAACATCTTAATAAATAATAGAGAAAGACTACCTCGTCAAGTTATTTATGTATCAACAGACAAAATTACCTATCTGAAGAGCAAATAAGAACCGAGGAACTCTGGTATTACCCATCATGGTAAAGGAGTTGATACGCGTTGAATTTGTCGAGGCTGAAAGCCCTCACGTTGGCGTGGGGTGAAAATGTGGAGAGTTGTCTCAGGTGTTTTCTTCTTGATCGTGTTTTAGATTTGTGAGGTCCATCGGTAATAGGTAAGAGCCATTGTGTTTCTTCGAACGGAAACACGTTAAAATACAATCAATGTATTTACATTTCATTCTTCGGAAGGACATGAATTAATCAAAAACTTCCTTAAGGGGTCTAAGGGGTGTTAAAAAATTTTTTTTCGAATTTTCGAAAAAAAATATATCTTGTTCTTCATTTTTTTCTGAACATTTTGATACTAACCACGTGACAATACTCTAAAAACTTCGAAAGTTATTCAAAAAATTGCAAACAGCAATTTAGTCATAACAACTTTTAAATGGACACATGCCACGCCCATTTATTTTTAAATTCATGCATACCATTTATTTTTTTGTTTTTAATAAGCCTCATGAAATATTTTAAGCGCTTGAGTTGATCAGAAGGAAGCCTGCAACTCAACACATTCATTCTGCTGTGTTTTGATTCTCTTGTGTTTACTTTAGTACACGTTTTTTTAAAACGCTTATCTAAAGCGAAGATTTTTGTTGTTTTATTTTGAAAAAATCGTTGGGCAATGTGCCCCAGGAAAAGATTAAAAGGAAATAAATATTTAAAGGTAAGTGACTCACATGTTACAGATATTAAACATACGAAGAAGTGTGTAGAAATGAAAAGTACAAGTAAGTGTGCCGAAATGAAAAATGCTTCTAGTAAAAAACTTTCAGGAATTCTGACTTCATTAAAGTCAAATCTTGTTAAGGTAAGTGAAAACTTCAAAGAATATCGTATTTTTTTATTTTATTTAAACCTTTAGCTCTATTTTGTCAGTATCATGCTGTTTAAAATGTCATAAACCATTAACAATTAATGAAAAATCCACTCGTGGTTTATGTTCGAATTTTGAAATACATTGTAAAAAATGTGGGAGCATTTGTACTTTTTCAAGCTGTGAAAACATTGGGAATAAAAATAATGCTCCAGAAATTAACAGAAGATCTATTTTAGCAATGGGATGCATAGGTCAAGGTTTAGAGTCATTAAAACCTTTTGTTCTGTAATGAGTCTTCCTAATCCTGTTGAACAAAAATCATATGATGTTATTAATAATAAACTTTCACTTGTTATGAAGGAAGTCGCCGAAGAAAGCATGAACAGGGCAGCTGTCGAAGAAAATTCTTCGTTACCTGATAACATTTTAACGGTAAGTGGTGATGGGACTGGAAGACGAGAGGACATTCATCGTTGATTGGAGTATGTACTCTAATAGGGAGCGAAACAGGTAAGGTTTTGGATCGGGAAGTGTTGTCCTCATTTTGCAAATGAAGCGACAGTTATAAAGGGGTAAAGTTTGGTATCAAGTACAATAAATTGCAAAGAGGGCATAAGATTTCATGTAGAAAAAATTATTCTGGCTCTGCTGGTAAGATGGAGGTTGACGGGATGTTGAGGATTTTTAATCGATCAGAAAAGCTTCACGACCTGAAATATTCGAACTACATAGTAGATGGCGACACAAAAACATTCAATGCCCTTTCTGAAAACAATCCATACGGCTATGACCATCTTATTCAGAAAAATAGAATGTGTAGGCCATGTGCAAAAGAGAATGGGTACAAGACTTAGGAAGCTTAAATTAGTATATGGTAAGAAGAAATTATCTGATGGTAAAACTATAGGCGGTAAAGGTAGGTTAAATGATAGTTTAATTGATAAGCTTGCGCATTACTATGGTAATGCTATTCGATGCAATTCTACTAGTGTAAAGGAAATGCGGAAAGCATTTGGGCTGTTCGGGTCATTCTTGCAGCACCGATGATGAACCGATGCACTGATTTTGTCCTACAAATCCAAATACATAGTGTAAGTATAATGCCGCAATTAATAATAATTTACAAAATTATAAACACAAACCCTCAGTTGCGAAAGCTGTTCGAGATGTAATTAAGCCTGTATTGCAGACTTATCTCATCTGGCACTCCTGAAGAAATGCTTAGGAGGGTAAGACACAGAATCCTAATGAAAGTTTAAATTCATTAATCTGGAAGTTTTGTCCGATTGACGATTGATTCTATCCTTCCAGATTGCAGAGATTGCTGCAAATCTAGCAACCAGCATTTTTAATGATGGAAATCAAATACTTATTACTATTTTAGAGAAATTTGGCTTAAAAATTAACAAAAATGTTTGTGTGTTCCTGGCTGAACGTGACAATCGTCGAATCTTTACGTCAAGAAAGAGGAGCTCAACGTCATCGTTTGAATCTCGCAGAGATTAAAAAAATTAAAAAGAGTACAGAAATTGAGCTGTTTGGGCAACAGGAAGGCATATCCTATGATCCTGGAGCATTTTAGCATGTAAGTTTTAAAATTTATTTCTCAAATTCAATTTAAAACTTTAAAGCCTTTTTTCTCAGTTTGTGTTTTTTTTCACTTACGCGCATTGCGTTTCAAAAACTATCATACTTTGATGCATAAAACTTTACAGAATTATAAACTCTATCATAATCTTTAAATCCTAGCTATTTATAGTATTACATATTTGTAATTTTTTGAAAAATTTAAAAAAAAATAAATTTTTTGAAAAAAATTTTTAAAAATTTACTTTTTTTATTTTTTAAAAATATTATTTTTTATTCTTTTTATATCAAATCGCTACCATCTAATAAGGATATATTTGACTTATAAATCAACTTATTGCTAGTAATTAGAATTATTATTTCAGAAAATATCATGCGCGTCGTAAAACTTACTATTTGTTTCTTACAAAATTTTTCTTATATTTATGTGCTTATTATTTTTAAATTTATTATGATTTTATATATTTAACATTTATATACTTTTTTGAACTTATATTCCTTTATAAAAATGTGTAAAAGAATCAAAATTATTT